>MU226892.1:798845-810128 GCA_018584345.1 Thuja plicata
CCAAAGGGAGAGATTGTTGGCAAGTGATAGTTTTGGTATGGTATGAGACACTTATGGGTTTTCATTTATAGAAAAACATCTGGTATATTGATCACTTGGAATGAAGTTCTATTTTGGAGACAATCTTCTAAATGACTAAGTACAGAAGCAAAAATACAGAGTATAACAGTATTGTTTTGGACAGCGAAGATTGAGTACGATGTTTTATGATAGGTAAGCTGAGAGGAAGATACTATGGAGTATGTATTAACTCCACCTAATATCAATTTGGTCTTGGAGATGATTACAGTAAGTTAGAGAGATTTGAAGACATGCGTAGACAGTAGAACAACGTAACAGAGCAGTTGAACAAGTAGCGATGAATCAAGGAGTATGTCATGGAATCCTGGAAAGCTAAGTTGGATTACGATTTTGTATAACCTATATTTTGGTTATGTAAGAGCATTGAATTTTTAATTACTATTTGCATTATTAATTCTATTTCTTATTGAGAGCCGACTATGTAATAATGATTTAGAGAGACATCTTGATGATATATATAAAGAATTTTTTTAAAGCGAAAATATGATGAGATAAGGATATGTATGTATGTGAATGGTGGATGTGAGAGAAGAAGTTGAAAAATATCATTGAAGAGATATGAAAGGAACTATCTAAGCATTGCAGATGCTTGTTTTGTTCATTACTGAGAACACTTTGTAAACATAAGTTTTTTTTGTAAGAGTTGTGATGTAGCACTAGTCTTGCTTCTCCCTAGCTTCCTCTAGGGTCTCCTAGGCCAATATTATGACCTACTAGGGTTATTTCAAGAACCCTAGGATCCTTAGGATCTTCTCACAAGAACCTAACACTTTCAACTAGTGAACACCAACAAAGTAGAATCCAAACTCTTCATGCTCTCTCCTAGACCCAATTTGGTCTTTCTTGCTCCATCTGCACAATCTGATCCAAATGGATCCCAAAAAATACCATATCAAAAGGTAGTCTCCAATATTGGTAATTGAACCAATTTAAATGTCCACAACTTTCTTTGGAAGTGGAACCCTAAACAAGTTCCAAGTTCGAAGTCAACCTCACCCAAAATAGGGCTACTAGCTTTAGGCCTAATTAGGCTCCTTTTCTGCAATAAATCTTAAAACCTTCAAAAAAGTATGAAAATAAAATCCATATCCTAATACCATTTATCAAGAACCTAAGGATTTTCTAGGTCTTGGCTCTCAGAGGTGTCCGTACAGTACCTCTTACATTCATGCCTAAAATTTAGGGTTTTAGGTCTTTGCCACTATCTGCTCAAGAAATGAATTTCCTTGGCTAGAAAATTGGCTTACCCAAACTCATCCTCAGAGTTAGGGTTCCTTTAATGAATCTAATACCTACCAACATTCAATGATTGAAGCTATGAATGCTCTCAATCCTTTTAGAAAACTCTGTAATCACTGGTGATCCCTAGCCATGCCACTCTGGCTCGCCTACGGAATCACCTTAAAAATGATTGCCATAACTTCCTGGGCCCCTCCTTCATTGTAAAAAATGTACATGGAGTCACCTTTTATAATCCAAAAGCCAGTGTAAGTGCCATAGTGGAAAATGGATCTATGACCCCATTTGTTCACAGTGCCCAATTCAGGACAATGAAAGTCCAGAAAACAAAAGAATTTAAACAAGAAAATAAAAATATTGAATTCAACAAACTAAAACCACAATAAATATTCTATCAACCTAAATTACTCAAATCAATACTTACAGAAGTTACTTCAATCCATTAAATAATTTCATCTTTACAAAACACCAAAACTATAACTGTATATTCAATTCACAGTCCGTACACAATATGACTTCAAAATGCCAACCCTTCCATAAGCTTGAGGATGGTATTAATTAGTTGACCAAGGCACTAGAAAACCAATTTCAGATAGTTAGGGAGCTAATTCCTCAAAGTTGCATTCTTGTCATAAATGTTGTCAATGACAACATTGACAACTTTTGCAACTTTTTTGGATATACTATCCAAACTTGGTCTAAACTTGTCCAAATTTGTCTAAACCACTAATTAGGGTGAAATAACATCAAATAGGACCTCTATCCCTTTGTTTTACTCATTTGGAAATCAAATACCCAAAACCCCCTATTGGACCTAAATGGACACAAAGGTCTTAAATGACCTAACAAGACATCCTCATACTTAGCACTCTATATACTAGGACTCTCAGTCCGTTTATTCACCTAGTGGCCTAGATAGAACCACTACAAGCCAAAACATAGAAGAGGCCCTAGGTTACATTGTATCAACTAGCCCACCTAGGTGCTCCTCCACCATACTCCCCCCAAAAGGAAAAGCTATGTCACTCCCGTGGGCAGTAGATCTTCTGAGATGCCCACCTTCTTGAAATCTGCCTCTATAATCCATGAGGCCTCTGACTTTGGTCTATCCTTCCACTGAATCAAATGTTCCATGTAGACCTTGTGTCTAGTAGTCTTTTTAACCCGGGAGTCTAGAACTTTGTCAGCTACCACCTGAAACTTTGGAGGTAAGACAACAACCTCCACATCATCACTGACCCCCTGACTATTTGGATTTATCTCATCCATCTTCCCTCTAAACTGGATTAAATCTTGAACATTAAACATTGGAGATATGCTCAAGTCTGAAGGTAAGTCAACTTTATAGGCATTAGCCCCATATTTTTCAAATATTTTGCAAGGGCCCACCCTTTTCATCTGAATCTTGGAAGGGACATGCTTCTGTAGCCTAGATTTGTTCAAGTGAACCATGATAAAGTCACCCACTTCAAACTGAACATCCTTCCTCTTCTCATCAACTTTGGCTTTCAACTTATGTTGACTATCTTGGATTTTCTTCTTGAATTGTTCTTGGATCTCTTTCATGGTATGAGTGAATTCCTTTGCATGGCCACTTCTATACTCCATCCCACAAAGATCTCTGAGCTCACAAACACCCCTTGGGTGCATCCCATAAACAACCTCAAATGGGCTCTTTCTTGTCATCCTATTCTTACTGTCATTGTAAGCATATTCTACTTGGGGAATGACCACATCCAAAGTATTCCCATACTCCTGAGTTAGGCACCTCAATAGGTTACCCAACAACCTATTTACCACCTCAGTTTTGCCATCAATCTGAGGGTGGTAAGCTGAACCAAAAGATAGATTAGTTCCCAATCTTGACCACAATGTTCGCAAAAAATGGCTCATAAATTTCACATCCCTATCAGAGACTATGCTCAAAGGAAGACCATGAATCCTCACAATCTCTTTAAAAAATAGATAGGCAATGTAGCTAGCATCATTAGTAGTCTTGCATGGAATGAAATGCCCCATTTTACTATATCTATCAACAACTACATAAATGTTATCATACCCTTGTTTGGTCTTGGGTAAGCCCACAATAAAATCCATACTCACACACTCCCATGGCCTGTTAGGGACTGGTAGAGGCTGATACAACCTTGCATTACTCATTCCTCCTTTTGCCTTCATGCAAATAACACACTACTCCACATACTTGGTGACATCTTTCACCAACTTTGGCCAATAGTAGAACCTTTGGACTAGTTCCAATGTTTTTTCCTTACCAAAATGATCACTTAGAGAACCATTATGTTTCTCTTGTATGAGGTTCATCCTCATTGACCCTTTAGGTACACACAACTGATTTCCCTTGAACAACAATCCATTTTGTAAAGTAAAATCAGAGAACTTGCTATGAAAATGATTTTCAAAATCAACACATAACTTATAGGCCTCACCAAAATCCTCATCTTCTTTGTAGAGATCTTTGAAACTGTCAATCCCAATGCTATGAAATTGGACTTCTTGTACTGTCAAAAATATCCTGCTTAAGGCATCTTCCACCTTAGTAAGTTGACCCTTCTTGTGCTTTATAGTGAAAGTGAATTCCTGCAAGTACTCCATCCACTTCAAATGCCTATTGCTTAGCTTCTCTTGTGTGTTAATGTAACTAAGAGCCTAATTGTCAATAAATGCCACAAATTCCTTAGGCAGTAGATAATGCCTCCACTTTCTCAAAGATTGAACTAGAGCATATAGTTCCAAATCATAAGAAAAGTATTTCTTCTTAGCCTCATTCAGTTTCTCACTAAAGAAGGCAATTGGTCTGCCCTCTTGACTCAATACACCCCTACTACTATTCCACTAGCATCACACTCAATGGTAAACAACTTCTCAAAGCTTGGCAATTGTAGGACTGGTTGAGTAGCCACTTGTTTCTTCAACAAATCAAAGGCTTTCCCTGCTTCTACTGTCCATCTGAACTTGGTTTTGACCCCACCCTTTATTGTATCCATCAATGGTTCACATATCCCACTGAAATTTCTAATAAAATTCCTATAAAATTGGGCAAGGCCATGAAAACTCCTTACCTTAGTTGTTGTGGTAGGTGGAGGCCATTTTAGGATGGCAGCAACTTTGTCTTTGTCCATCTTCAAAGACCCCTTGGACACTACAAAGCCGAAGTAGACTAGTTCTTGTTTGAAGAACTCACACTTCTCAAGGTTAATAGCCAATCTCTCCTCATGCAACCTTTTCAATACTACCTCTACATGTTTGATATGCTCCTCTCTTGTCTTACTAAATATGATTATATCATCAAGATATACCACCACAAACTTTCCTGTGAAGTCCTTGAGCACCTCATTCATGAGCCTCATGAATGTGCTCAGAGCATTAGAGAGGCCAAATGGCATAACAAGCCATTCATATAATCCATCAATGGTCTTGAAGGCCATTTTCCATTCATCACCCTCCTTCACCCTGATTTGGTGATAACCACTCTTCAAATCCAACTTTGTAAATTACATTGCCCCTCCTAGGCAATCCATAAGATCCTCTATCCTAGGTATAGGGAATCTATACCTTATTGTGATTCTATTTATTGCCCTTGAATCTATGTAAAGCCTCCATTTTCCTCCCTTCTTGGATGGCAAAACAATCGGGACTACATAAGGGCTGATACTCTTCTTGATCAAGCCTTGATTCAAAAGTTCTTGTACCTGCCTAGCTACTTCCAAGGTCTAATTTGGAGTAAGCTTGTATGCTACTTTATTGGGAAGAGATTCCCCTAGAACAAATTTTATTTGATGAATTATAACCCTCTTAGGTGGTAGGGTTGCAGGAGTACCAACACTCACAATGTCCTTGTACTTCTCAAGAAATTCTTGCACCTCTATTGGTAATGGATCCTTCACTGATTGTTCCTCCTCCTTAGGTCTTAGCACAATGGAATAAACTTCCCCATCATCATCCTTGATGTCATTTACAAACTCCTTCCAACTGCATAACATGATATTAGGAGTTCTAGTTTGTGGCTCTTCACCCTCTAGCAAAGACTGAATTTTCAAAGTCTTCCCTCCTTTCTTAAAGGTGATGGAATTCTCCTTCCCATCATATACTACCCCATTATCAAATTGCCAAGGCCTCCCAAGTAGTAAATGGAAAGCATCCATTGGTAGGATGTCACAAAGAATTCTATCCTTGTACCCTACTATTGAGAACTCTACCCATGTTTTCTCATTAACCAACACACTTTGGCCTTTGTTGAGCCATGTCACCTTATAGGGATTCACATGGGGTATCTTGGATAACTTAAGTTTCACCACTGCCTCTTCTGAAATGATATTGTCAGTTGAACCAGAGTCCACTATCACTTTGTAGACTTTTCCTAAGATCTTACATCTTATTCTAAATAGAGCTCTCCTATGCTTGGGCTCATCTTTGATTGGCTGCCTTATCAACACTCTCCTGAACATCAAATTCTCACCCATCTCTGAATCTAGATGGTCTATTTCAGGGGTTTTGACACTTGAAGTGTCTTCATGTGTATATGCTATCCTCTTTTCACTATTGTTTGCAGAAGGTTTGTCTGGACATCTATAGGCTGGATGGCCTAATTGTCCACAATAATAACATTTCATGGTTGCAAAATAAGAACTAATCCTACCTCCTCTTCCTCTGTAAGAACCACCATGATTACCCCTACCTCTGTTATAGCCTCCTCTTGAACTTCTTTCAATCTACTTCTTTGTCAACTTATTCTCTCCTTGTGACCTTTGTTCACTACCCTTGCCTTGGTAGCCTCCTCTTTGACCCCTCTGGTATCTCACTCTCCTCTATTGTTGTTGTTATTCTTGAAGCTATAATCCCCTTTCTTCTTATTCTTTTCTTCCACTCTTATAGCCAATTGATGACACTTTTGAATTGTAGTAGGTGTCCATAGGATAATCTCCTCTTGGATATTCCAATTCAATCCACCCAAGTATCTAGCCACTTTGATTGACTGTTATTCCTACAATTTAGACCTTAGACAATCTTTGGAATTCCTCAGTATATGAGGCCACATCTAGGTCTTTCTGTTTCAAGTTTTGTCTCTTCCTATGAAGATGGATCTAATAATCCTCCAGAAGATAATTCTCTTTTAACTTAGTTACAATGACATTCCAATTTGCTATTGGTTTCTTTCCCATGCTTACTCTCTCATCCTAAAGGTATTTTCACCAAGTCAAGGCTAACCCCCTGAGTTTAGACTTGGCCAGTTTGATCTTTTGGGCTTTAGATATACCCTCACACTCGAAGTGATTCTCCATTGCTTTAATCCAGTCCATGACTATTTAAATCTCCATCTTTCCTCCAAAAAAGGGTATCCCTTCCAAATCCTTGCCACTTAATGCTTTATGGATTTTAAGAAAGGTTCCTCATTCAACACTGGGTCTGGTTCGAAGATGAAGTCTTCCTCTTCAATCTTTTTCTTACCCCTACTGCTGGTTTCAGCTTCAAAGTCTTTCTTCCTAGCACCATCTTCTAGTTCTTCCATCTTTAACCCCATTGCTTCCAAGGTACTCTTAAGGAGTCTATTTTTCTCCTTTTTTCTCTTCCATGTCCTTGGCTAGTTCTACATTTGTCACCATATTTGTAGAACCACTAGATTCCACTTATGACATATACCAATCTTCCCAAGTTTCTCAACTTTCTCTGATACTTCTCTGATGTAGCACTAGTCTTGCTTCTCCCTAGCTTCCTCTAGGGTCTTCTAGGCCAATCTTCTGACCTACTAGGGTTATTTAAAGAACCCTAGGCTCCTTAGGATCTTCTCACAAGAACCTAACACTTTCAACTAGTGAACACCAACAAAGTAGAATCCAAACTCTTCATGCTTTCTCCTATACCCAAATTGGTCTTTCTTGTTCCATCTGCACAATCTGATCCAAATGGATCCCAAACACTCCCATATGGAAAGGTAGTCTCCAATATTTTTAAGTGAACCAATTTCAATGTCCACAAATTTTTTTGGAAGTGGATCCCTAAACGAGTTCCAAGTTCCAAGTCAATCTCACTCAAAACAGGGCTACTAGCTTTAGGCCTAATTAGGCTCCTTTTCTGCAATAAATCTTAAAACCTTCAAACAAGTATGAAAATAAACTCCATACATTGATACCCTTTATCAAGAACCTAAGGATTTTCTAGGTCTTGGCTCTCAGAGGTGTCCGTACAGTACCTCCTACATTCATGCCTAAAATTCAGGGTTTTAGGTCTTTGCCACTGTCTGCTCAAGAAATGAATTTCCTTGGCTAGAAAATTAGCTTAGCCAAGTCATCCTCCAAGTTAGGGTTCCTTTACTAACTCTACTACCTCCCCACATTCACTGATTGAAGCTATGAATGCTCTCAATCCTTCTAGCAAACTCTGCAATCACTAGTGATCCCTAGCCATGCCACTCTGGCTCGCCTAGGGAATCACCTTAAAAATGACTGCCATAACTTCCTATCCCCCTCCTTCACTATACACAATGTACATGGATTCAACTTCTATAATCCAAAATCCCATGCAAGTGCCACGGTGGAAAATGGATCTATGACCCCATTTGTTCACAGTGCCCAATTCAGGACAACGACAGTCTAGAAAATAAAAGAATTTAAACAAGAAACTAAAACTATTGAATTAAATAAAATAACACCACAAGAAATATTATATCAACCTAAATTACTCAAATCAATTCTCACAAAAGTTACTTCAATCCATTAAATAGTCCGATCTTTACAAAACACCAAAACTGTAACTGTATATTCAATTCACATTCCGTACACAATATGACTTCAAAATGCCAACCCTTACATAAGCTCAAGGATGGTCTTAAATATTTGAACAAGGCAATAGAAAAATTATTTCAGATAGCTAGTGAACTAATTCCTCAAAGTTGCGTTCTTATCATAAATGTTGTCAATGTTGTCAATGTTGTCAATGACAACATTGACAACTTTTGCAATGTTTTTGGATATGCTATCCAAACTTGGTCTAAACTTGTCCAAATTTGTCATAACCACTAATTAGGGTGAAATAACATCAAATAGGACCTCTAACCCTTTTTTTGACTCAT
Organism: Thuja plicata; assembly: GCA_018584345.1. Taxonomy (NCBI): domain Eukaryota; kingdom Viridiplantae; phylum Streptophyta; class Pinopsida; order Cupressales; family Cupressaceae; genus Thuja; species Thuja plicata. Next base: position 807,253 of record MU226892.1, read on the forward strand.
TTGGAAATCAAATACCCAAAACCCCCTATTGGACCTAAATGGATACAAAGGTCTCAAATGACCTAACAAGATATCCTCCTACTTAGCACTCTATATACTTGGACTCTTAGTCATTTTATTCACCCAGTGGTCTGGCTAGAACCGCTACAAGCCAAAACATAGAAGAAGCCCTAGGTTACATTGTATCAACTAGCCCACCTAGGTGCTCCTACACCAAGATGTAAGCTCAGTTGGCCCCTAATAGGGTGTTGTATACCTTTAACAGAGTTGTTATTCCTTTAACAAGGAAATGTACTATGTAATATTCAGCTCCTAATAGGGCCAGGTCTCCTAATAGGGACATTTACTTTAGTGCATGCTTGTGGGTACCATCCCCACCAGGGTTTTCCCATGGACAGGGTTTCCTCGACAACAAATAATGGTGTTATGAGTTCTGTGTTTTTTTCTTATGTTCCTTTCCTTTCTGTAAACATATGGTTTATTTGGAATTGGTTTAAGTTTAATTTAAAGTTCTATAATACTGATTCACCCCCCTCTTAGTATTAATCAATCCTAACATTTCCCCTTTTGGGTTTCCTCATTAAATATGGTGTTAACTGAGTTTGAATGATTGATTTACATATTATGCGATGTATGGTTGTATAAGTTATTATGTTATTTGGTGAGTCAGTTTTACAATATTTAGTTCTACTGAGTGAATCAATGAGCTAAGTTTAAAGTATTTAAATTTGATTTTATCTGATTCACCCCCCTTTCAGTGGGCCAACATTTGGTATCAGAGATTTGGTACTCTTAAGTGTTAAGTTTAAAAGGACTTGGGTCAAGATCTAAAGATGTATAAGAGGGAAGCACCAAAGTTGAATAGGGAATATTTCTCTACATGGAAAAGTAGAATGAGATTTTCATTTCATGTGTCTAGAATAGGAGAATATGGACTTCATTTTCTTGATAATGAATATATTGCACCCACAACTACACCTTGTTAGTAATAACTGAGAGGGGGGGGGGAGGGTGAATCAGTGGCCTCAAAAATTAATCCTTATAACAACACTTAAAAATTATTACCACTTTAAAGCCTCTAGTTATATTTAGTCCTACAAGATGAATGCCTTGAAATACTTATATCAAATTACTACTTGTCGTAATTCTTTGTAAAACCTTCTTCTATATGTTTAGCGATAAGAAGTCTTTCTATTTATCGAAACACAGTAAATAACTAGTGTATATTGATCAATCCAGATTAACTTATGTGAAATGAAAAAAAATAAAGTAATGACTCATAGACACATTAACACATGGATTTTTAACGTGAAAACCCTGTTAAGGGAAAAACCATTGGGACCGGTACCCCAAATTTTCACTCTTCTGAAGTGAGCTTGGTTAAGAGCCAACCCTGTTAAAGGTTACAAACACATTGTTAGGTGTGACCTTGTTAGAAGATTTAAATAGATAGTTTGTCACTTAGTATCTGGCATCTAATGCTACCATCCTTGATCAAACACTCACTTGGCCTATCAATAGGTATCTGGCATATCCAATCCTACTTTGTATGATCAAAATTTTTGATACTCCTTGGGATGTATCTCAATTATAAAAGACTTTTAAGTCCTGCTCGGTTAAGAGAATTGATGCTTCAATGGTTAAACTGAAATAGTAAAGTGATCTGTTCACATATACAACTAGAATTGTATATTTTTTAGATCTATTATTACCTTTCTAATCAATGTTATCAATTCAATACCTTTTCTCCACACTGTTCTTCTCTGTGATGCTTTATCACTGTTCGTCACTGTCTGTAGAATTTAGCTCTTTCCTCAGCTTGTATGATCAGGTCTGAATGAAGACTTTCTTCTCCTTCAAAATCTCTTTAGCATCTATTCTCTTGTCACTCCCCTTATTCATAATGAATAAGCTTGTCTCTTATATAGACATGATTTCACCATTGCTTGAATTTCTTGATTTTGGTGTGATCTATAATTCTTGCCAATTAGATTTAAAGAAAAACTCCAGTTTTATCTCATAGAGATCTTGCCAATTGGACAAAGTAGCTTTAAATCCTTTACTTATCTCATGCTTTATCTTGTGGATTAAAACATTGATAAGTATCAGTTAAGTCTATTTTAGCTCTTGATAGCTAAGCATTTTGTTATTTCTGAACTCTTTGTTCTATCAGATACTTCAGTTAGTCATCCGTGACAATTGACTGTTCGTCGATGTGACTTCAGTTGTCTTCAGGATCTCTGTCCATTGGGAAACATTGTAATTCTATCCGTCGGGTTACACTGTGCTTTTCACATTGGGCAACACTGTGACTTTTCTCATCAGTAATGCTGTTTATTTGCTCATCGGGTAACACTGTCACTTTTCTCTAATTGATTTACTCTAACCTTTGGTGTGCACTTCGTCAGTGTATACAACCACTTTGTGAATACTTGACTTATATGCATTACTGATAGCATAACCTTTGATTCATTGGTTCTCTAAAGTCTTTTAGCAATATTTACATGACGATACAAATTATATCAAGTTGACATTAATTATGATACAATACATTAACTGATTTAATGCCTTGCAAGAACATCAACTTAACATCTTCAAACATTCAATCATTTATAGTTCATCAATCTCCCCCTCTGGCATTGATGGCAACACACTACATTATCACACTATATTATCACTAATACAATATGAAATATAACAGTTGAAGTTCATCAAACTACCAATCTTATGTACTTGTTACCCAAATTTTTACATTCTGTGCATTTTGGCCCTTGTCTGTGTTTTCCCGCCTAAAAATGGCTAGATCCTTTCAAAAGGCTCTTTTTCTTGTCTCATCGCGCAGTCGCGGTGATTTTATGTTCAAGTCATTCAGTTGC
>MU226892.1:822207-912822 GCA_018584345.1 Thuja plicata
GACTTATTTGACCTGGTTCCTTCATTGATTTCATTCCTCTATACTGAGATCCAAGCCCTAATTTCGGTGCATCACCTAGTAGGTAGTTTTCTTTCAGTCATTTCCCTTTCATGCAATCCTTCTATCCTTTTCCCTCAAAAGATTTACTTTCCTGTTCAAGAAGCAAATTAAGGTGATTATCCAAGAGGAACCAGCCTAGAACCTGGAGGTCTCATCTCGGTTAGCATAAGGTCCCACAACCTTGAGATGATTCCCATGTTATACTGGATTATCAAGACCAAGAGAGCTTGAGATCAGAGGCACAAATTCAGTGTATAACAGTACTATAACCGATACAAATATCTGGTCCTCAGCAAGCTCATATAGCTTAGATTTGATTCTTGCAACTCTCTTTTTATCTTCAATCCCTTCACTAGATAGATGTATAATATTTCTTCCTTTGATGTGATGTGTTCTTCTTCTGTGTCAAACTCTCTCCCTTTGTATGTACTTTTATTTGGATGTCTCTTTTCTCTTCTTGTCAGCAATCTCTCCCTTTGTATGCACTCTCCCTTTCTGGTTACATCTCTCCCTTATGTGATGGATATAATATCTCCCTAATGTGATAATGGATATAATCTCTCCCTTTGACAACAATGCCAAACAAATATTTTTCCAGTAATGCAAAACAATCCTTTCTATCCATAATATACTCCTTGAATTTTCCAATCCATCAGGAATACAATTACTCCGGTGCTTTGGAGTAGATAGATACCTTGTTGTGTATAGATGTATCTGGGAAGTCCATCTCTTTTCTTGCATCAACATGAATGATATTTTGATAATATGTAGGTTTATGCAGCCTTCTAGTAATCTTACTGACCAGTAGACAAGGGTTTGACCCCTAGTCTCTTTCTCAATTACTCAAATGCATCCTTGGATAGTGGCTTGGTGAACATATCAGCTAATTGTTCCTTTGATTTCACATACTTAAGTTTCACCTCCTTTTCTTGAACTTGTTCTCTCAAATGATGATACTTGATAGCAATATGCTTTGCTTTAGCATGCATGACTGGATTCTTAGAAATGTTTATTGCACTGGTATTGTCACAATAGATAATTACCGGTTCAAGAATTTTCATATGCATACCTTCCAGTAGCTATTTGATCCATGCAATATTTGAGCAGTTTGCAGTAGCATCAACATACTCTACTTCTGCAGTAGATTGAGAAATGCATCCTTGCTTCTTGTTGATCCATGTGACAAGTTTATCACCCATAAAAAATGCTCCTCTAGTTGTTCTCTTTTGGTCATCAATATTTCCAGCCGAATCAGTGTCGGTAAAGACCTTAAGTTCAAATTTGCCTTGTCTTCTATAACATAAGCCATATTCCTTAGTATTCTTTAGATATCTTAGGATTCTTTTCACAGTAGTCATATGTGATTCCCTGGGATTAGCGAAAAATATTGCAACTATTCCTATTGCAGGTGCAATATCTGGTCTAGTATGTACAACATACATGAGTTTCCCAATCATTGATCTGTACAAAGTTTGATTTACCTCAGGTGACATGTCCTCCTTTTTTAGCTTACATCCAGTTGCCATCGGTGTTCCAACTGGCTTGGAATCTTCCATTTTGAAATTTTTCAGCACTTCCTTGATGTATTTGGATTGTGTAATGAAAATGCCTTCATCTTGTTGCCTGATTTGTAGACCAAGAAAGAAATTGATCTCTCCAAACATAGAAATCTCAAACTCTTTTCTCATTTCATTTGCAAATGATTTTCATAGCATATCATTGCCTCCAAATATGATGTCATCAACAAATATTTCAGCAATCAAAATGTTAGCATCAATATCTTCCTTCAAATAAAGATTATTGTTTTCACTAGTCCTTACAAATCCAATAATTATGACATAGGAATGAAGTCTTTCATACCAGGCTCTTGGTGCTTGTTTCAATCCATAAAAGGATTTGTGTAATCTACATACCATGTTCATCTTGTTTGGATCAACAAACCCTTCTAGTTTCTCAATGTATACCTCTTCCTCAAGTATTACATTTAGGAATGTAGACTTGACATCCATTTGGTATACCTTGAATCCTTTACATGCGACATAAGAAAGTGATATTCCCACTCCTTCTAGCCTAGCAATGGGTGCAAAGGTTTCTCCATAGTCAATCCCTTCTTCTTGTGCATACCCCTTGCATACTAGTCTTGCTTTGTTTCTGGCGACTTCTCCATTCTCATTCAGTTTATTCCTGAATATCCATTTTGTACTGATGACATTCTTGTCATCTAGTCTCGGTACAAGTGTCCATGTCTTGTTTTTCTCAATCTTCTCAATCTCTTTATTCATAGCACTAATCCATTCATCATTATCAAGTGCAGCATTGACATATTTTGGCTCAAAATCACAAATTAGACATCTTGTGTTTAGAGACTTACTCCTGGTTCTCATACCATCCTTCTTGTCTCCTATGATCTAGTTCTATGGATGGTTCCTTCTGACATGTCTGGAAAGTACAGGTTCAATTCTTTGTCTATCATCTTGATCATCATTTTTTCCTTCATTCTAATCTCTATCGCTTGGTACATCATTTTGAGCAATATCCTGATTTTTGGTATTTGCAGCCTGATGCTCGGGTACAATAATCTGTTGCTCATGAGCTATACATTTTTTCTCAGGTAGAGTGGCAGGTTCTTCATTGTAAACAAACCTGTTGTAGTCCTTTGGTTGTTTTGTGCTTTCCTTTTCATTCTTCTCTACAAATTCATCTATCTTTACATTTGCACTTTTAACAATTTTGTTAGAGGATTTATTGAGACATTTATAAGCCTTGCTCTTGGTGGAATACCATAGAAATATACCTTCATCACTTTTGTAGTCAAGCTTTCCATTTCTATCATCTTTTAAGATATAACATTAACTACAAAAGATCTTGAAGTAACTTACATTGGGTGTGTAACCATACCATAGCTAATAGAGTGTCTTCTTGGTGTCTTTCTTCAATTCTACTCTATTCAATGTGTAAACAATAGTACTAACAACTTCCCTCCATAAGATTTGGGTGATGCCTTTCTCTATCATCAATGTTCTTGCACGATCAACAATAGATTTGTTCCTTCTTTCAACAATTCCATTTTGCTGTGGTGTTCTCGGTGCAGAGACCTGTCTTTTGATTCCATGTTCATTACAAAAGTTAGTGAATTCATTTGAAATAAACTCCCGTCCTCTATCTGATCTTAAGCATTTTAATTATTTACCACTTTATTTTTCTACTATTGCTTTGTACCATTTAAACATCTTGAATGCTTCAGATTTATCTTTTAGAAACATTATTGTCATTATTCTAGAGTAATCATCAACAAAGAGAATAAAATATCTATCACCATAGTAACTTTTTTTCCTCATGGGTCCACATAGATCAGTATGGACTAATTCTAGAATGGCATCAGATGTATGGGTTTTGCTTTTGAAACTAGAGTTTGTCATCTTACCTTTTTGAAATTTTTTGCACATGATATTGTCGGGCTTAGTCATTGTCAGTAAGCCTCTTACACATCTCTTTCTACTTATTTTTATCATGTTGTCAAAGTTTACATGACACAATATTTTATGCCACAACCATATGTCTTTGTTTCTATCCATTAAGCAAGTGGTGTCAGTATCATTCAGATAGAATAAGTTATCTTTTGTCTGCTCACCGGTACCAATCAGCTTTCTCGATTCATTGAAGATCTTTGCCTTCTTATTTTCAAATGCTACTCTATGACCTGAATTATTCAAATAAGAAACACTCAATAGATTATAATTCAACCCTTTAACCCAATAAGCATTTTCACATTTTATCAGGTTATTCGACATTATGGTTCCTCTACCTTCAACTAGACAAGGTGTATCATTACCCATTCTTACTGAACCACTATTATAGTATTCAAAAGTATCAAACTTTTGTTTGTCACCAGTCGTATGGTGAGTGTAGCCACTATCTATGATCCAGACATCATTTTTAATAACTTTAGATATGAGTGAAGTTTCTACATACCTTTCTTCATCATCATCTAAATCATCTTTTATTGCCACAAACACCATCTCGATGTCTTCATCAAATTTAGTGTCAGTATCTTCATCTTTGCATTTAGCGAGGTAACTGGCCTTCTTTCCTTTGTCCTTGTAGTCTCGGGTATCTCTTCTTTCTGATTGTCGGTTGCTTCTGTAATCACCTCTGTCAAACTTTTTTTCAAATGACCTGTCATTACTTCTGTCATCTTCTCTTCTGTTAGGACATCTTGCAACAAAGCATCAAATATCTTTACAATTAAAACAAACAAGTGGTAATTTACCTTTGTATTTACCTCTGCCTCTCTACATTCTTCTTTCCATAAGTGCTTCAATTTCATCAATATCTTCTTCTTCACTTTCACTATCACTATCTTTTCTCACAGTGTGTTTATGACTTGATTTACTTATTCTCAAAGAAGATTTGAATGCAGACTCTATGTTTGGTAAGACACTATTATCAAAATTGTTCATCTCAAATGAAACCAGTCTTCCAATCAAACTATCTAGAGTAACATTTCTATTTTCTTCTGCTCTCATTTCTTGTATGGAAGATACTCTAATAGAATAAGTAGGCAGTAAGGTTCTTAGAATTTTTACTTACCACTATATCTTCATCTAGTACACCTCCAACTCCTTGTATAGCATTGAATACCTCTCTGATTCTTGTGCTATACTGTGTGATGTTTTCACCTTCTTTCATTCTAATATCATCAAACTTTTCTCTAAGGCTTTCTGCCTTGGCTATCAGAACATTTTTATCACCACCATGTACAAGCTTAAATTTATCCCACATATGCTTTGCAGTTGTGCATGCTTTGACATCTTATAATTTAGCATCAGAGAGTGAGGAAGCAAGCTCTATCATCATGCAGTTGTGCTCATGCTTCTCTCTCACTTGTTCAACTATGGGTGCTCCTGTGGGCAACACATATTCAGTATCTAAGTATTGAGTAACATCATTTCCAATACCTGATAGGTGGAGTCTTATCCTACTTTGCCATGAAGCAAAGTTGTCCTTGTTCAACTTGGGCACATCTCATCTATTCATCTTGTGATCTTTAGCTTAGGTCTTGAAACCTTCCTTCTAAGCACACAAGCTCTGATGCCAATTGTTAGTAATAACTGAGAGGGGGGGGGGGGGGGGGGANGTGAATCAGTGGCCTCAAAAATTAATCCTTAAATCAAACCTTAAAGCTTATTGCCACTTTTAAGCCTCTAGTTATATTCAGTCCTACAAGATGAATGCCTTGAAATACTTATATCAAATTACTACTTATCAGAATGCTTTGTAAAACCTTCTTCTGTATGTTTACCGATAAGCAGTCTTTCTATTTACCGAAACACAGTAAATAACTAGTGTATACTGATCAATCCAGATTAACTTATGTGAAATGAAAAACAATAAAGTAATGACTCTTAGACACATTAACACATGGATTTTTAACATGGAAACCCTGTTAAGGGAAAAACCACTGGGACCGGTACCCCAAATTTTCACTCTTCTGAAGTGAGTTCAGTTAAGAGACAACCCTGTTAAAGGTTACAAACACATTGTTAGGTGTGACCTTGTTAGAGGATTTAAATAGATAGTTTGTCACTTAGTATCTGGCATCTAATGCTACCATCCTTGATCAAAGACTCACTTGGCCTGTCAATAGGTATCAGGCATATCCAATGCTACTTTGTATGAACAAAATTTTTGATACTCCTTGGGATGTATCTCAAGTATAAAAGACTTTTAAGTCCTACTCGGTTAAGAGACTTGATGCTTCAATGGTTAAACTGAAACAGTAAAGTGATTTGTTCACATATACAACTAGAATTGCAAATTTTTAGATCTATTGTAAGTGCATTACCTTTCTAATCAATGTTATCAATTCAATACCTTTTCTCCACACTATTCTTCTCTATGATGCTGTATCACTGTTCATCGGTGTCTGCATAATTTAGCTCTTTCCTCAGCTTGTATGATCAGGTATGGATGAATAATTTCTTCTCCTTCAAAATCTCTTCAGCATCTATTCTCTTGTCACTCCCCTTATTCATAATGAATAAGCTTGTCTCTTATATAGACATGACTTCACTGTTTCTTGGCTTTCTTGATCTTGGTGTGATACATAATTATCGCCAATTAGATTTAAAGAAAAACTCCATTTTTATCTTGTAGATATATTTTTGCCAACTAGACAAAGCAAATTTAAATCCTTTACTTATCTCTGGCTTTATCTTATCGATTAAAATAATGATAAGTATCAGTGAAGTCTATTTTTAGCTCTTAACAACTAAGCATTTTTTCATTTCTGAACTCTTTGTTCTATCAGACAATACTTTAGTTAGTCATTGGTGTGACTTCAATTATCTTCGGGATCTCCATCCATCAGGCAACACTGTAATTCTATCCATTGGGTTACACTGTTCTTTGCTCGTCGGGCAACTTTGTGACTTTGCTCATTGGTAATGCTGTGCATTTTCTCATTGGGTAACACTATGAATTTTCTCTTATTGATTTACTATGACCATTGGTGTGCACTCCGTTGGTGTATATAGTCACTTTGTGGATACTTGAATTATATGCATTACTGATAGTATAGCCATTGATTCATTAGTTCTCTGAAGTCTTTTAGCAATATTTACATGACCATATAGATTATATCAAGTTGACATCAATGACAATACAATACATTAACTGAGTTAATGCCTTGCATGATCATCAACTTAACATCTTCAAACATTCAATTAGTTATAGTTCATCACACCTTTGACAATTAGTGAGCATAGACAGAAGAAAGAAAACACACAAGTCATGATTGAGATTGCTGCTACACTTGCTGACTAGGAATATGATGAACTTGATGGATGTACAACTTCAAAAAAAATGTGGGATAAGCTTAGTTTGACCTATGGTGGAGATCATCATGTTTAAAATGCAAAAGCAAAAAGTCTGAGAGGTAAATCTGATTCAATGAGAATGAAAGAAGGAGAAAACATAGTGCAATACAACACTAGACGTAAGGAGATAGTTAATTCTATCAGAGGAGCTGGTGGAGCCAGAACAAAAGAAGATGTTACAAGAAAAATATTGAGAACCCTGCTACTGAGTTATTCTATTCATGTAGCTTCTATACAAGAGTTGAGATCCATTCCTCAGATGAATGTTTCACTTGATGCTACTATTGGTAAGCTAGTTGCATTTGAGATTAATGCTTTTGATAATAGTCTGCCTGCTACATCTAAGATTGAGTCTGTATTTAAGTCATATTTGAATATTGGAATTTCTAAGGATTCTAGACCTAGTGATGGATATTTGAGCAGTGCCAGTGAGAGATTTTATAGTTGTTAGAGTGGTTTGGAAGAGTTATTTTCTGTAGATGAAGAGAATGAGAGAGTTTGAAGCTTTGTTGGCTAGAAGGCTACAAAGAGGCAAAGGAAAATACCGAGGTAAGTTACCATTTGAAATGTTTTAACTATAAAAATATTGGTCATTTTGTATCTAACTACCCTAAGAAAGATAATGATGAGAAGAAAGATAACAGAGATAAGGACAAAAGAGAAAACAAATTTAGGAGATTCAGAGACTACAAAAATAAAGGTAAGAAATAATGTCTTATTTCTAATCAAGATCTAAGTGATGATGATTTAGATGATAGTGATGAAAAAGAAGTTGTGTATGTTGCTATTAAAGACAATTCTGATGAATAAAACAAAGAAGAACCAACAACCCTAATATCACAAGTAAGAATGAAACATGGATTATAGATAGTGGTTGTTCACATCACATGACTGGCGACACACTTAAGTTTATTTCCTTGGAGAAGAATGATATAGGATTCATTAGATTTGGTAATGATGCTCCATACCTTGTGAAAGGAAAAGGTTCTATAATTATATTGAATAACACAATATGTGATGATGTTTATTGGGTTGAAGGCTTAAAGTATAATCTGATGAATGTTTCATAGTTAAATAACACATGTCACCATCTAAAATTTCAACATGCAAAGGTAAAAGATTTTGGTAAGAAGGAGAGTCTAATTTCTACTAGAGAACAATCTAAAGGTAATTTATTTTATCTTTAAACTTCTATGAAGAGTTTTCTACTTGATAAAGTTGAAGATGTTTGACTATGATGCAAAAGGCTTTGTCATGTTAATTTTGACAACTTGATCAAAGTGAGTAAAACAAATAGAGTTAGAGGATTAACAAGATTAGAGAAACCTGATAATGTTATGTGTAGAGAATGTCAAATGGTTAAAATGACTAAATCTAGTTTTTGAAGAAAAACTTACATTACACAAGGAATTTTGGATTTAGTGCATACTCATTTATGTGGACCCATGAGAACTCAAAGTTACTATAGAGATAGATATTTTATTTTATTTGTGGATGATTATTATAGAATGATGTATGTAATATTTTTGAAAGAAAAATATCATGCATTTACTAATGTTTAAGTGATATAAGGCTAGAGTTGAGGAAGAAACAAGAAGACAACTGAAATGTATGAGATCTGATAGAGGAGGTGAGTTTACATCTGATGAGTTTAAACTATTTTGTAATCAAAATAGAATTAAGAGATAGATGTCATCATCGAGGACACCACAATAGAATCGTATTGCTAAGAGAAGAAATAGATCTATTGTTGATTGTGCTAGGACATTGATGATTGAGAAAGGTATTTCATAAAATTTTTGGAGAGAAGCAGTCAGTACCACTGTTTACACATTGAACCGAGTACAAATGAGAAAATGTACCAACAAAACACCTTATGAAATTTGTTATGAACACAAACCAAATGTGAGTTATTTCAAAGTTTTTGGAAGTATATTTTATATCTTGAAAGATTCTAGAGAAGGAAAGTTTGATTCTAAAGGGGATGAAGGAATATTCTTAGGATATTCTACAAGGAGTAAAGCCTATAAGTGTTTGAATAAAGTTACTAACAAAATGGTGGAAAGTGCAAGTGTGAGAATCAATGAGTTTGTAGAAAAGAATGATGAATAAAGAAAAAAGGAACCTGAAGATTTTGATAAGTTTATATATTGACAACTTGATGTTCGTGACACCTTATCGAGAGCACCTACCGAGGAGGAAGCTGAACAGATAGCTCTATAATCGAGTGATGAGGATGAATCACCAAGACCTATTGAGTCTATTTTAGTAAAATATTCGAGAAGACACCACTCCATGAGCAAGATTATTGGAAATAAAGATGCTGGAGTGATGACAAGTAACAAGGTAAGAGATAATAAATGTTTGATATCTTCATTTGAGCCAATGAAAGTTAAAGAAGTACTAGATAATGAATATTGGATGAAAGAAAAGAAATAAGAGTTTGATCATATATTAAATAACAATACATGGACTTTAGTACCTAGGCCAAAGGATAAAAATGTTATTGGTACTAAATGGATTTTTAGAAAAAATTTGAAAGAGAATGGAGAAGTTATCAGAATCAAAGATAGATTGGCTTGCAAAGGTTATGCACAAGAAGAAGGTATAGATTATGGAGAGACGTTGGCACCTATTGCTAGATCGGAAGGAGTTAGAATACTTCTAGCTTATGTAGCTTAGAAAGGATTCAAAATTTATCAAATGGATATCAAGTCTGCATTTCTAAATGTGATACTAAAAGAATAAGTTTACAATGAGCAACTTGAAGGATTCATTGAGAGAAAAAATAAGAACAAGGTATGTAAATTACACAAAGATCTTATGGTTTGAAGAAAGAACCTTGAGCATGGTATGAGAGATTTCACTCTTATCTAATCAAAATAGGATTTCAAAGAACAAGTGATAACACTAATATTTACTTGGAGTGTGATAGTGACAACAAGGTTTTGATTGGTGAAATATTTTTTGATGATATTATTTTTGGAGGCAATAACACCTTATGTAATGCATTTTATGATCAAATGAGAAAAGAGTTTGAAATGTCAATGATTGGCAAGATTAAGTTATTTCTAGGTCTACAGATACAACAAGTTGCAAAAGGGATCTATATTAAACAAGCTAAGTATATAAAAGAGATCCTCAAAAATTTTGGTATGGAAGATTGCAATCTTGTTGGAACATCGATGGTCACAAGATGTAAATTATATAAATAATATGAGACACAAGAGGTGGATAGTACTCTTTACCAATCCATGATTGGTAAATTAAAATATGTTGTTCACAACATATCTGATATAGTACACTTGATTGATTAAGTCAGAGATTACAAAGAGTAAAGTTATTACTGAAAAGAGTTACTCTACTGAGCTAGATAGATTTAGTGGGTATAGAGTTGTGTTAGTCAATTTCAGTTACCAAGCACTGAGACTGAGTTAGGGACCGAGTAGTGAACAAAGTTAGTTACCGAGTTGCAAAGAAAATTACTGAGTACAAGATATTGATTAAAAATGATGATAAACAAAATTTCATACGAAGCTATGATGATTTGGATGTTGATAAGAGTTAAAGGAAGTTTGTTAGAAGATCCACAAATGAGAAAATTCAATGAGAAGATCTAAGGAAAAGATTAAGAAGTCAAACCTGGTTATTAGAGTTCCAAGAAAAGTTCAAGTTACGAGGTAAAAGTTAAACAGTTTACCGAGCTAAGATTTGTGAAGAAGATGATCGAAAGACTGAGTGCAAACAATGGAAAACCTAAGAAATGAGATTAAGAGGCAAACATTTGTCTATATAAAGGATGAGAAATAAAAAAAGATGATGATGCTGGTGAGTTGAATTAAGAAGCAGAAGAAGCTGAAGAACACAAGTTACCAAGAAGAACAGAGAAGCAAAAAGAGAAGAATATACTGTCTAGAGAAAAGACAAATGGAGTATGTGATTCTAGTATTCATGTGAGAATAAAGGATTTGACCCAAGAAAAGGTAGTTGCTATAGTTACATATCAAATTTTTATTGTTTCTTATTAGCGTTTGTAATAGATTAAATCTCTTAACTGAGTGGGTTTAACAGTCCTATTTGTAAATTCTAGACATAGGTGACATTCCAAAAGAGTGTTTAAAGTCCTCTAGCAAGGCCACTCCTAACGGGGTGAAGATCTTAATAGATCTGAGGTAAATCCTTTAACAGGGTCACATCTAGCAAATTTGTTTGTAATCTTTAACAGGACAAGTTCTTAACCAAGCGTACTTTAGAAGGGTACATTTTTATTGTGGGTCACAATTCCCACAAAGGTTTTTCCCCTATTGGGTTTCCTCATTAAATCATGCGTTAACTGAGTTTGAATTATTGATTTACATATTATTAGATGTATGGTTGTTTAAGTTATTAAGTTATTTGGTGAGTCGGTTATTACTGTATTCAGTTCTACTGAGTGAAATAGTGAGCTAATTTTTAAGTATTTAAGTTTGATTTTGTCTGCTTCACCCCCCTCTCAGTGGGAAAACATGGACTGCATGGATGGTTGAATGACAGTGGCAAGCCTTTACATTTTGATTCTTTTTTCTCTTGATATTTCTTACTATATCTAGAAATGCAATATATGTAATTTTATAACTTATGATATATCTTTCGCTCTGAAACTCTCTTTATGGCTACCTATACGGTAATGAGCTAATTTTGTAGTGGTAGGAATTGAATCAGCCATATCATATGTACCTATTGTGTATTCATTATAATTAACAAAAAATTATGTTTTATGAGACTCAAAAATTCTTTTCATGGGCTATAGAGAAATATAGAGTTGGCAAGCAGCCTCCGAAGAAAATTAATGTGGACACTAACAAGGATGGTGAGACACATTCTTCTAAAATAGAATTCTTTGAAACATGGAAAATGAGTATTATAGGGAACATTAAAGGATTCAATGGGACCCTATTTTTGAAATATTTTAAAAAGACAGAAGAAAATTTTCAATTTCAGATAAACTTTTCTATTCATTGAAATGAAATTACAAACACTTCTTGATCACGTGATCAAGGGTCAATTATTTAAAAGATCATAGAAAAATAATTTATTGCAAAAGTCTCATTATATAAAGGTCTTTAGCACATTGAAATAGGTAATGAAAAAAAAATCTCATGCACATTCATGCAAAACCTAGAGATCACATATTAAATTTTATCCTTAAACAAGAGTGTTGTTTTCATGCAACAATTATGGGATCCCATTTCAAAATGGGGTCTCATTTTGAAAAATGAAATGGTACCCCAGTTCAAAATGGGATCCCATTTTGAAATTTGTTTTTTTTAAAGAAAACCTTCCATCGAGTCATTTATACGTTGTGATTTAAAAAAAGGTAAACATGTCATGTTTACGAAATGAGACCCCATTTCTAAAATTTTTAAATTTCAAGCCCACTTTTACCATTGGCTTTTGGTTTAGAAAGAGGCTTGGGTAGCCAAACCATAACCTTGGACTTGGTTTGACCTGTAGCTTGAAGGCTCTTTTAGTATCCATATAAAAATAAGGACTTTAGACATATATATGAAGACATTTTCAGAGGAATATTTGTACAAAATAAAAATCCATTATAGATTAGATCGTGAAGATTCCAAATAGGTGTTTTTTTAAATTAATTTTTCTATTTTTTATTTAATTAATGCTAAAATAGGTCTACAAACTAAAGATAACATGCTATTTTGTTATTTGAATAACTTTTTTATTTGTAAGTTTCTTGCAAAAACAATTATATAACCTCAAACTAGAGACAATTCTACACACTTAAAAAAATTAAAAATTAAAAATTTATATGTTTTGGTCAAAATATGCTTGCTATACACGAGAACTTTTCAAAACAACATCTCTCTCTCTCTCTCTCTCTCTCTCTCTCTCTCTCTCTCTCTTCCATGATCCCATATCATAGTATACCTTGATAGTTGGTTGGATCATGATGTCTTGTCTCATCTTTGATCAATTCTCTCTCTTTCTTTATGAGCACTTGTGGTCTTGTTGTAAAATTTTGAGCATGATATTAGTGGTTAAGACATTTTTTTGTTGAGGTCTCTTCAACTAGTCGACTTAGAGCCTTTTTTGGTATAAATAACATTTTCACTAGTAGAATTTGGCAAATAAATGACTACGTGACTAAAAATTTTAGTCACGTGACTAAAAGTTTTAGTCACATGACCAAAATTGATCATATTTAACAAATAAATGACTACGTGACTAAACATTTTAGTTACGTGACTAAAACTGTGACTAAAAGTTTTAGTCACAAGACCAAAACTAATCATATTCTACTAATTATTTGCAATTAACAATTATAAATGACTAATTTGGTCATCGGGTAAAATGACTAAATAAATGACCAATTTGGTCACCGGTTAAAATGACCAAATAAATGACTAAATAAATGACCATATAAATGACTAAATAATTAGTCACCCTTATAATAAAAATGACTAAATGAATGATTAATACTCCTTTACACATTAACATTTGATAATATCATATACTTATATTCTTAAAAGTTGCATTTCACCAATAATGTGTGTTCACTAGTAAACTTTTTGTGAGAACATTATTCCAGATACTATTTGCCAATATCTCTCATGCAATGAGTGCTAATTGTTATATTCATTCTCATGAGAGATTCATTCTTGTGAACCACTACTCATGAAACATGGGTCAATGAGTTAGACTCCAAGACCACACATTTATATCATAATTTAACCTCTAGAAAATATCTCATACTTAGCATGTACAACTATTTAAATAGACTTAAATTAAAAAATTAAAGATAAAAGACCATTTAAAAGTTAAAGAATGTAAATCTAAAATAATTAAAAATATAGTTAAAGAATTAAAAATTTACATCTTGTAATTTAAAACATAGTTAAAAATATTGATAATTTATTAATAATTAGAAATATAATTAACAACATTAAACAATATAAATATATAAATGTTAACAATATAAATGTTAATTTTTTTAATAAAAATTGTAAAGGCCTTAATTCACATTTGGAGGGAATTTTAGCCAAATTTTTTTAGTGTGAAAAGAGTTGGAGGGAACTTCAATCAGTTTTCAAGCAATTATGCAATTTCTCGCTCGCTCTGGAAAGCCTGTTTTGAAGCCTCTTGTGCGCTTCATTATGACATCTCTCACGACATCCATTCATCCTCCCTAGCTACTCTCCTGACTGAACCAGCTGACATTGAACACTAATCTCCATGGCTATGAAGATACTCAGGTTAATTTCTAATTATTTTCTATCTCACTCTCATTTTATTTTGTTCTTGTTTGGATTTAGGACCTACACATCTTTATGGTACATATATAGATACATTAGCTCTTCCAACATTTTCTACATTTCAATAGCGAGAAAGGCTACTGCCTGAGATTTGAAGAGATCTAATTTTTCTTAATCCAAGCCTCTATACATTAACTTTGCGATATCTAATCCATATGGTTTCATAGGGTTTTGAATCTACTTTTTTTTATCCAACTCTCACACAATTTGATCCATTTTTGTGAAAGTTATCATTGTTTTTGTGGAAGTTTACTATTTTCTCTTAACAGATATGGGTCGTCTCTTGGCTTTTGCATTTTCATATTTTTCTCTTCTTCATGGTGCTAACATGCTTCAGGTTATTCCATGATAAATATCTATTGCAGAAACTGAAGTTCAATTTTGAAGGACATAGTTTCTTAGCATCTATTGG
This sequence comes from Thuja plicata, assembly GCA_018584345.1. Taxonomy (NCBI): domain Eukaryota; kingdom Viridiplantae; phylum Streptophyta; class Pinopsida; order Cupressales; family Cupressaceae; genus Thuja; species Thuja plicata. Next base: position 836,871 of record MU226892.1, read on the forward strand.
GGTATGATCTTATTCCTATCTCAATTGCAGGTATCAGCAAAGTTCCACATCTTATTAGCCCTTATGTGGAAATGCGGATTGAACATTCTGAATATTATTATAGGAGGAATTTTAGATTATGCCCTTTCTTGCTTAGTTAATATAACTTAGTCAACAAATGTGCTGCTTGCATATGCCTATGAAGGCATAAATCTTTCAATATCTTGGGAAAAAAAGTTGGGGTTTTTTTTAATTGATAAAAGGCTTGAAATTCAAAGATAAAGAAGACTTAATTTTCTTTTCCAATAAACCAAAAATATTAATCTACCCAAAAACTATTTTTTTATAAATATGTCAACAGGGAGACATGCATCCAATAAAAAAACCCGTTGTCTAGCATATTGTAATAAAACCAGTAGTAAAAAAATTACTCATAAATATCATAACTTACTGACCTAACAAAAGAGATCAAGCAACTAAAGCTTGTACATGTGGACATCTTTCATCATTCAAAAGATGCACTTATCCAATAATCAAAAGTGTAACAAGAACTCATAGTGAAATATCACTGCTCTTACGTCTGAATACAATCATCTGCCAAAAAATAGACATAAGATACATGATTTTGGGGAAACCAAATCATCCAAAATTGGATTTAGTCACATGCAACAAAAATTAAATATAAGATTTGCATCTTGTAATATTCATCCACATTCCTAGTATACAGAAGTAGAAAAATTGCTGCATACTTTAGATAACAGCAAATCATCTACCTGAAACTGAATCTACTCCATTATTAACTGCATTTGAGTTTACTTAAAGAAAAAAAAAAATCTAACACCACTAGTTGCAGATGTGGAAATACTAGCAGAATATGAAATGAAGAAAAAGAAAAAACGCTAAGAAAATCTTGTTTCTCCTGTACTAGTGGGGGGGTCCAAGAAAGACAGTATTTGCATTTAGTCAAAGAGAAAGTATGAGTCTCCACCTCTATAAGCGAAGACTAAAAATATTAAGTCACCAAATACAAATATCCTTTTGTGTAGACATATTCCTTCTCTAAATCTCCCAAGTTCTTTTTAGAAATAATGAGGTCAATCTCTGAAAATTGTGTAAAAAAGAAGAATAATTTATAGAAGAAACCTTTAATAAGGGAAATCATCTGACAAAATTTCAATATCCTTTATACTTGAAGCATATCAGTACCATGTTTCAAAGCTGCCATTTTTGCACAGGTTGAAGAATGATTTATAAAACAAAGCATTATGCCAAGATGGCAACTTAGAAAGAAGGTATGGAGTTCCATCATAACATAAAACAAGCAAAAATTGATAGATATCAACAACCAAGATTTGAACTAGGTTTAAATTTGCATACATTGGATCCCCGGGCCTCAGCGATTTAAGCCAACTACCATTTGAACACAAATAAATGGAAACATGACACCTCTTTTTCTTTATTGCCTTGGTTAACAATATACAAGCCTATAAAATTTCCAAGACAAAAGTACATAAATGGTGTACAAACAAAAGAGTAGTAAGTTTGCAAGATGGAAGAAAATTCTTCTTTACCAATTCCATGGACCAGTCAATAAGCATATCATGCACCTCGTGGACATGATTTAATTAAAACAAAAAAATGTGATATGCACTCAAAGAAAGCAGGTTGGTGATATTATTGTGCAAATTGCCAGTCACATTTTGGGATTTAAGGGAGTATGTTGGAAGCAAATCCAAGCTACAAAGTAGCGACATATTTTCATGACCATTGAAGCACATAGAAAAAATTAAATTATTATCATTGATCTCCCGAATTAGCTAGAGATGAAGATTGGAAAAGTAATCAAATCCTAAGTTTTTCTCTACAGAATATATAGATGAGAAAATTCTAGCTTAATTCAATAAAGCCCTACAACAAGCACATGTCTTGATACATGCCCACCAAGGAACCCTCGAAACAAACTTGCAGCTCATTACAAACACTCATTACAAATTCTACAAAATAGAGTTTCTTTATTGGGAATACTATAGTAATTTGATGTGGGTTCCCAACAATAATTGTTGTGAGCAGAAGTGTATGTCCCTATTTATAACCTTAATGTTGGATAGATATGTTTGTCCCTATCTAAAATTTTTGTAAGACCATGAGTAGATGTGTTTGTCCCTATCCTAGGATGAAAGTACAATAAGCGTGGTGAGGCTAGTTCGACCACTGCTTATCATGAGTAGATGTGTATGTCCCTACTCATACCTAATGATGAAATACTGAATGTGGGTTGGTCCACTATCCCCTTTGGAGAATGATGCAATATGGTGGGTGTTAGGAATATTGTATCATAGGAAACATATGGTAATTATTGTCAGTGTCATTTTGGTTGGTGTTGATATTTTTTTGAAAGAAAAGGTCTAACACCATAGAAGGAGGTGTTGGCTTATATTGAAGGAGGAACCATGCCATGTGATGAGAACTCACATATTTTTATTTCCAAGCAAACATTTTACTGTCATTCGAGGAATTAAATATTTTTATAAAAAATAAGTAACTACTCCAAACCATTCACTAAAGAAGAAGATGATTTATTTAAATTTGTAAGGTCTAGATTCACTCCAAATGCTGAGATATAATTCCACAATGATTAGTCACACATTTAGGAAATAAAAGTGCTACAGTTGCATGATTGAAATTATTCAACAACATACAATCTACCCAAATAACAAAAGCTAAAGAGGAATTTCTTGGCCGAAACATTTACAGGAATAAAATCTTGATGTCACTCCTCTACGTGTAGAAGAGTTGCCCAATTATAACATGGGAATTTAGAAAGGAGCACAGTAGATTTGTAAACATCAATTGGCAGGATTAGAAAAGTTACACTTTTGCATCTAAAAAGACAGTTGTATGAAAAAAAGACTAGTTGAAAGGCATCTAGTTCAACAAACTTGGATAGTTATTTAAATGATTTTACAGTTGCAACATGTATGCAAAAATGTGAAAGCCTTGACAAGGTGAGTGAACTGTTTAAGCCTCAAAAGAAATAAGTTGCACGCAATACCACATTTGTAGGCTTTCCACCAATTGAGTTTGTTGAAAATACGTTAGAAACTTTCAAGAAAATGCAAGAGACAAGTGTATGATCAAATTTCACTAAATCTATTAGCATCCTATCTGCCCATGTAAAATATAAAAGTTGTAAGAATTATAACGATTCTTCATATTTTATCACATTGTAATTTGATGTGTTACTAGTAGAGGTGACATTCAAATATACCTTGATGCATTTTTCATAAAACTGAAGATGCAAACAAAAAATGAAGCCCAACTGTGATTCATGAGTGAAATCACCACCTGTCATTTCTCCATTTTCAGGTTCTCTACCAATACAATAGTCATTAACATTCTGGATTTGTGTCAGCATGATCAGAGAGGTAATTTGATGTTATTAGTAAGCTTGAATGGTTCAGTGGAGTTGCACAACATAGACGTCATTTTCGGCTTCCATCTCAGCCTCTAGAGGATGAATGCCCTTTTGGGAAGATCGGTTTTGATGGTGAAATTTTCCTCCCTAGTTGATGATTTGGTGGAGTCACTCAAAATTTGTATATGCACTTCAACAACTATTCCTTAGTGTGTGGATTTGAATCAAATCATAGAAAATGATATTTTCATATGACCTTATTTAAGGAAACATGGAAAAAAGAGTCTCATATGCTTGCATATCTCTGGAAGTTTTCATTTGAAGTAGCTTGTACTCATAATTTCTAGGTAAAATTTATTTTCTTTTCTTGAGGCTTTTACAGTTCTATAGCAGGCTAGCAGCATGAGGCTACCAAAGACAAAATAAGCCAAACAACAACCCCTTCCATGAGATCCATGTCTTATGAAATAAGAAAGGATGTTATTTTGAAATGAACTATCTCTAATTCAGACAACTCTACAATATCCGCATCACAACATTTATGAAACACCATTTTATTCAGGTTTTGCTTCTATGTTTGCCATAATCATTATTTGCATGCCCATGGACTTATAATAGTCATAAATCATTTTTAGGAACAATATTTAACTTTAAGAACATCATATCTTAACAAAAGAATTGAATCTTGCGAAAAGCAATCATTACATAAATAAATTCATTAGACCTTCATGGGCAGTGTTGGATAGTCACATCTCTATCTTGACACTAGTGCATTAACTGCTTTCTACTAAATCCCTATCACTCTGGTCATCATATGTCATCTACTTGACTCATTGTCTTGTATCATCAAGGGCCACTGTATTTTTTAGGACTCTTTTCTCTTGACAACTCTTGTGACCTTTTTTACTAGCATAAGTATCACTATTCTATGATCATGATTTTGTTATTGATTTAATTTCCCTTCTTTCATGTAAATATTACTACTTGATAATGTAATCTCACTATGATTCTAAATGTCACTTCTCCATTTACTATACACTTCAACATCCCATCACAATATCTTAGGTATGTAACCTCTCATTTCGTTGTCAATGGATGCTTAAGGCTGCTATTATCACAACTATCTTTATCTCTATTAGTATGGAGAGTTTTGTACTCACTGTGATCTATATGGTTATTGTGCATGGTATGACCATCCCAAGTGATTTCTGATGAGTGAACATATGTCACTATTTTTGCCTATCATAATTACATGCATTCTCTTCATTAATTCATATTAAATTCAATGGCATCTTAGCTCCACTCTTTTCATATTTCCATCTCTTGTAGATTCTGGAAATTTTTTTAATGATGCAAATAACCTTCTTATTTTCCAAAGACAAACACATATTCTTTACTCAAATGCCCTTTTTCGAGCCCAAACACATTCATATGACTATTATTTATAATTTTAAATTGGATAATTTTACATATGTTCCATTATGAGAACATCATCTGTTCCCAGTGTCTGAAATATTTGAAATGGTACACAATTTTGTATCTTCTTTGTCTTCTACTATTTCTACAACATCTCTTTTATAGAAACCATGCCTTTTATAGCAGCCATGGTCATCAGTGTTTATGGTTTATACTCTCTATCTTTTCAAGATCCCTATAATCAATGTTCTAGGACTACTCTTTTTTATTTTCAACATTGTGTCATATCATGTATTTTTTTTACATTCATTCTATACCCTATTTTTTTTTTTAAATTTCAAGCTTTAGTGTTATTGTCTTTTAGCATCATGCTTGATTATGGCATTTCTTATTGTCTCTATTTCATGCCTTTGTATGATAAATGACATTTGTCAACCATTGTATATCATTCATTTGTCATAATAGCATCATTTAAGCACTATGGTTAGGCTCATCTAATCACTGATCTCATACCCTTCATTCCATATTCCTTGCATAAAACTCTCTCTTATCAAACTCGCAATGTGTCCTATCACTGTATAGTCAAAGGCCCCCACTATTAATTTATACACTTTGTTGAACATGTTCCTCTCCATGTTACATTGAAACAATGCATTATCTCAATACATTGTCCACTTTTGTTCTTAGAAGGCACTGTAATTTGTATTATGTTTTTCATCTTTATAAGATTCCCCAGTCGTGCTTTTAAAGCATTGAATCCACTGCTTGTTAATATGCCATCTCCATCTTTTACTATCATTTGGCATTTCATTTTTATACCATGATTACCTTTTTTATATTCAATTGGCTCTCGTCTAATGAGAAAAATATTGTCCATCTTCTTTAATGCATACCTTCATGGCCTCCTAATATACTCTATAGATAGTTCATATAGCATCTATTTTTAATAGTAACAAATTACTTTAACAATGTCCCTTGAATGCTACAACAACCTCTTCATATCTACCATTGTAATTACTGTCACAAAGTATAAGAAATCAGTATTTTCACATGTAACAAAAACATGCCTCATTTTATTCACCTCTTTTGTCTTTTCTACTATGTTTAGAATTGTTGTATCATTATTTCATCTTCATGAAAATACTACTCTCAATGTGAATTTTTTATTGTAGAATATAGCACTAGTATAGTGACAATGTCATTATCTGGGACTCTGATCAAAATAGTCACAAAGGAGTATCTATTTTGTCTTTCTGAATCTAGATGCACTTTGTACTTGACACAACATTCACAATATTTACATTACTGCAATCTCGCAAATTGTTCCATGCTGAACTCAAGCTCCCCTATAGATTTAATACCATGTTGTTTTCCATGATACTTTATTTTTATTTCCACACTATGATATCTTTTCCACCTTTTATCATACATTGTTATCATGATTTGGTTCCTATACCATTACAATGGACATAATTTACTATTTATATGTATGGTGACTGTCAGATTGATCTTATAAGTACCTTTTGCATAGCCATATAGCATCTGATATTTGATTTACATACATTTATAACACCTTAATCAATGTTGAGAACACCATGACCTTTTTGGCTTGTAACAACAATGAAGCTTATGTATATCCTTTGTTTTTTCAATGTAAAAACATACACTTCTGCATTGAATGATTATTCTCAATTGTTATGATATTATTGATTGGTCACTTGTTGTTGATCCATTCTATTTTTTTAAAAAAAGGTTTGTACTCCTGTCCCCAAAAATATTGACATGACTACTATTATTTTAATGATATCTTGCTTGAACAATGGATGCTAAATAAACTGAACATGTTATTGTCACATCCTCCTTTGCAGCTACATTTTGTCCTCTAAAAAACTAACGCATTGTCAAATGTTATGGATAGGTTTAAGATTTGTCATTTCTTAGTCTTTTAAGACTAACACTATTTTTTGTATTGCAGCTGCAGGAAAGGTGACCAAGTTTTTAAGAATATTGAATCATCAGCTTGCAATCCAGCACATACTTCCTTGTGTGAAGTTAATTTGATTTGTAAAAGCTATACTTTCATCAGAATTCTTTATGCTTGTTTTAAAAATTGTTATACTTTCACTTCTATTGTTTAGTTGTTCATGAAGTTAGATTTGTATTGACAGAACTTATCAACAGATTCTTCATAGAATGTCCATTCTGCCTTGGCTTCTATTATCATGGTTATGGCTCCTATTTTGGGGAAGGTAAGATTTGATTTGGTAGATTGTATCTTATGCTCATCTTTTTGTGTTCTATAATTGCTATAAAAGTTTTTGTATGCTATTCTCATTTAATATATTGTGGTAAACAACTTTAGTTTCTAAGTTTTATTATTTCTTATTACCTTATCATTAGATCACCATAGAGCCATAGTCCTACAAGTATGGGAAAATGAATTTTTGACTACTCCAGCCAATGCCAGCCAGTGACCATAAATTTTATGTAGTAGCAGTACTTAGATAGTGGTTTCACATTTTTCTTATTTTCCGAGGACCTGTGCTTATTCCATGTTAGAATTGTGTGTTGGAAAAAATCCATATGACCATCTTATTGGTTATCAACTCTTACCTAAATATACATTGGAAAATTTAACCATAAACTCTACTACATGAGTTCCCATCCTAAATGCATGCTACTAAATTTGCATCTGCAACATTGTTTAAAACTCTGAGGGACTATTGAGACCTAGTCACATTTTACATTTTCATGGTTTTACACTACTCAGTTATATATTGCTCATTAGTAATTTCTTTAATATTATTATGGTATTGGTGATGTGCAGTGCTTTGATTTTTGAGGCTCTCTCATGCAATGCATTTTTTTATTTTTTGTAGGAGGAAACAATTGAACAATTACTTCCTATATTTCTTGCACTCCTAAAAGATGAATTTATAGATGTTCGGCTTAACATCATATGTAAGCTGGATCAATTTAATTAGGTATCTTCTTTGTTCTAGCCATCAAACTTTTGTAGTGGGTTGATACCTATTTTAAAAATTATGCTAGTCAACTAAGAATGAGAACTTAAGAAAGAGCTTATGTCTGAATATTAATCAAATAATTACCATTGCAGGACTAAAAGAAAGAGACATGAATTGGTATGCAAGTCAGTTATTGTTGTACTGTTAACGTATCTGGGGATTATGATATTATGGACTGTTTGACTAATGCATACTCTTTCAGTTCCCTAGTTTTTTCAATTGTCAGCATTTCAATATGTTACCAGATAAAATTTAGAGTTGACATGATGTCTGTTATTCCCTTCAGAAAATTGTGACCTAGAAATTCCTATATGCCCACAAGACTTCATCCTCATGATATATATTTTTTATTATTTTGACTGCAGTAATATCTCCTATAAATACCATTTGCTAGATTGTTAAACAAAACTATAACAGTGGGTCCAACTGTAACAAGGATGAAGTAAACATTAATAAGATCACGACATCTCTAAAACTATAACTTTAATATCTCTATTTCATAGATCCATCATATTAGCATATTGAAGCATCAAATACTTGATAATTTGGTCTTTGAATTAGTTTATTTGGTTAAGAACTGAAGAAGATATTTGTGTTTGAAGGTTTACTGGTAAAACCCTTAACTAGGTTGACCCGAGAGCCTCTAAAATGTGATTTTATAGATCATGTGGAAACCCACCTTATTCATGGCTAGGAGGATGAGGTTGTACATTTATAATAAATTCCTGGTATTGTAGAAGGAAGCTACGACATTTTTTTGGCTGAAATAGTAATTGTAGAAGATTCCATCATTTTTAGGACATGAAGATGTAGTTGTAGTATATGCATCAGACATCAAAGATTGTATCGATATGCCCATGGAATTGCAAGTAGGTTTCATAGTAACTGGATCTGACTGAGGGTTTGTCATATCAATTTGGCAAGAACTGAAACACACATGATGTCCCATCTAATTCTACGCACATATAGATGATGTAGTAGAAGACAAGTGTGTCATATCAGTTTGTAAAGAACTAAAATACACATGATGTCCCACATGATTTTGTGCACATATAGATGATGCAATAGAATATGTAAATCAGGCATCAACCCTAGAAAACAAAGATGGTATTGCTATACCCATGGAAGTGTAGAAGAATTTTAGGTGGACCAGATCTAGGAAAGTGTTCATCATATTAATTTATCCAGAACCAAAACACATAGTACGTCCCAACTGATCCTATGCATGTATAAATGAGGCAACACAAGAATTCATTTTACACATTGAAGATGTAAATCCTATACTAGCCTTAGAAATGGAGATGGATTTTGATGGTTTTATATGGAGAAGTAAGTATAGATATTTGGCCAATGGCACTTACAATATTAGGACTCTTGGCACTCAACCAAAACTAGATCTCAAAGATTTTAGACTCTAGTGCCTCTAATATGGTTCTCTACATAGCCTATTTACCATAAAAGGAATAATACTTAGGATTCACACAAATGACATAAACTCAAATACTGATCCTAATATGAGCTACTTCCAATCTCTCTAATTTCCTTTTATGAACATTTTACATGAACTTAAGTGGTGTGCAGACCCTAAACAAGTGAAAGAGTTAGGAACTAGAAGAATTTTTTTGGACATTACAAACCATTTCTCTAACACTGAAGGAAATCACCACTTATCATTAGTGGAAATGGAAACAAAAAAATATCACTTTTAGGGAAAAACAAACATTCTTTATAGAATCACCCTAGTTATCCTCCTTATCCAATGATCCTATATCCCCAACTAGGTATTGATCCTTCAAGAATGACTGCTCAAAGCTAACAAACTCAAATTTTCAAATCCCCCCTCGTAGGATGTTCTCCCAAGTTCACAATACTCCCCCTTTTCATTTATTCTTCTTAGTGTCATTGCTATATAGTCAAACCTCCATTGAGTGGTAGAGTATCTTGCAGGAGTGTGGAGGTCATGCAATGTGTCCTAGTTAAGTGGACAAGGTTAAAAAGAAAAGTTCTCTTCTAGCCTTATCTTTCTTACCAATCCCCTAGATTCTTCAGTTATGCCTTGCAGCCTTCTAGTCTTAAATTAGCCCTCCATGGCTTCCAGACATGCCCTAACTCACACTAAGATTTCTAAACTGTTTCAATACCTCCTTAACCAATCACTGGTTCAAGCCTTCAAAAATCAACAAAATGGATGCTTCAGATCCTCTAACCCTGTCCACATCTTTCATATATTCCAATGAACATTTTTGAATGATTGGTTTGATTCATTCAATCACTTCCTGCAAGAATCAACTGACTGATATATGTCTGTACCTAGCCGGGTTACTGAACAAATCTCCTAGGGAAAGACCTTAAAATTAAATGCTTGACGTTTATGGGCCCAAACCAAAACTAAAATATAGTACATTTCCTATTCTAATGGACCTCTAATGGTTGTTATGAACCAACAGTGGAGTTGTGAGAATGGGGCATTATTTGTACATCATCCAGAATCAATCCAGGGAACTATCAAGTCGTACTTTATTTTTATAATGACATCAAAAAATGAACATTGAAACTCACCAAAGCACACTATGAAAGAACACAAAATACACTAACTATCTACAATGAAAAACAAGCAAATTTTGTCCTTATGAAACAAGATGCTTGAGTTATACAGTAACTGTATAGAAATTGCAGAAATTGTCACCACTTTTGTATATTCAAATTTGAAAAAATAAAACATCCAAAATTGAAAAATACATGAGGAGGGCTTAAATAGGTGTCTACAAACTATTTCAACTAGTTTACAATCGCCTGTAACTGATTAGGACCAAGTTGCAACTTCATGTCAAAAGTTTCCAAGCAACTTGTCAATGTTGCAAACAGACTTTGCTCATTTCTTGTTTCCTTGCACTCAAAGAGATGCATAATAATTTTCTAAGGATTTTCCACCCTATGTGGGCTCTAAACAAGCTCTCCTACCCTTACATCATGATTTTTCACACTTAGCCCAATTTGGCATAGTTGACAACATTTTGCCCGAATTGAGCAATTTCTCACCAAACTTGGCAGAAGTACAAACTTGACTTACTAACCCAAATCAAAACACACGCTAGGATTTATAAGTATCCTTTATTATCATCATGACTAGATTTTGGTATTAAAAGCCAAAATTTTAGGGTTTTGCAAACCTAAGCCTAAGGTGCTCCTACACTAATTCTCAACTTTAAAACCACTACTAACTAAAACCAACACTCATCCAAGAGAAAACACAACCAATTGGAGAGAGAAAATTATTTCCTATTGGTGACCAACAATTTTTTGCAAAGTGCTTGAAATATTCTTATTGCCTCAATTTCTCTCTACTCTCCTCCACATTTTTCTGAAAGCTACATTTTATCTTTCCATAAAATATAAACAAAAGGCTAATCTTTTTATAAATAATCACAAATTAGAAAGATCTTGGAAGATTTTCTCTTGGTGTAACATGCAAAATTGAAACCTTGTAATTTCAGGATTAATAATTGACCTCATTTTTTAACATCTATACCTATATAATATTTTTAGGATCATTTAACCCTATTCTAGACCTCATCTTGCCCTTGGTATTGATCTAGGATTGGTGTATCTTGATATGTAAATGTTTTATATACAAGTGTATATGTTTTTGAGTTGAACTATGACCAAATTTCCATTTGACCCTATTTCTATCCTTTTCATGTTAGGACTATGATATAGTGCATAGATGTTTGTGCAACATGTTTCCATCCTCTAACACTACAATTGTACAATAATCATTTTTTACAAAAATTTCATGTTGTTTGATAGTCCTCTCATGGAGAATGGTGCTACTTTGACTCCCTTTTTAACCACTAGCCTCATGGGTATACATTCATTGTGCTCCTTTACAATGTTGTCTTTTTGATGTTGCATTAGAGACCTCTGCCTTGTACATCTCCATTTACTATCTTGACATGGAATCTTCTTGGATTGAGATCACTATTTTTTAAGAGTATTTTGAGGTCTAATAATGACTACCCACTTCACATCCATATGATGCTTCTATAGCCTTGGTTGGGGTAATGAGTAGATGGCTTGTGTCTTTGACACAATCTATGCAATTGATAGCATCTCTGTTCGCTGTATTTTAATGATCTTGTTGCTATTGATTTTCACCATCAAATAAAATATCCCCATTTAGGTCCTAGTGTTTAAAAGATTCACTTCCTATATCCTTTTATTCATATGCTATTTTAAGTGAAAGGGGATAAATTTTTTGTTTTGTTGAGATCTTGTAGAAAGACTTGTAAAATAAAAAGTTCATTAAGGAGGGAAAGGTTAAGTCAAGTTTCCTTTTTGACTTAATGATAAAAAGCCAATCTCATATTTTGAGCTGGAGTTAAGGGAGGAGTAACCGTTGCATGCCCGTAGATTTTTCTGATTAGGCCAGATGAGTATTATAATGATAAATGAATGAACCACACCTTATATAAACAACTCACTATAGTAGCTAAGGTGAGAGAGCATATAAATTATCAGTAAGTAGTGTCTTCAAAACTAAAATAAGTTAAAATAAGTTATTCTATGTGCGAATCCATTAAGACCTTGTTGGAAAATGGGGACATGATGAGTACCACTTGACATGGTATAGGCTGGGATTATCACATTCAATCTTGTTAGATAGTGTTGCGATCAGCTGGAGTAGAGGCCTAAAATACCACCAGTGAACTTCAAAATGTTAATTTTCACATTGGCTGATGATAGACATTGAAGTTGCCACCGAGAACTCAAATGAATAGCAAAAAATGAAAAGACCAGAGTATGAACATACATAAGATAATTCTAAGGGATTTTTTGGTTTCTCTAGTCAAGTCCTGAACTATGTTATGGAGGGTCCTTTTTCCTATCCCTATTTGTATGAGATCCCATAAAAGAGAACAATAAATACATAAAACCAAAAACTAAACCTACTAATTTTAGGAAATACTTTGTAGGCTGGTTTCAGTGCAGAATAATAAAATGTATCCTTTTTGGGGGTTGAAATAAAAAATTACTATACATAGCCACCAAAAGTGTTTATATTTTCCATTGACCTCTAATGATATTGTAAGATGTTATCCATCAAACAATTGATATATTTACTATTTCGTACATGGAGTGGCCTTGAAAATTATTTCTACTACTTCAATGGACATAGACAATCTGTTTGAACAAAAAATTAGTAAATGCAAGAATGCTAGAAAAGCAAACTCCAAGGATTGTTGATTTTTTTTGTACATTGTTGAAGTGTTACTTAACTACAAGAAATAAAAATTGACCTTTTCCATATTGTAAAAACATTCCAAAAAGTTGTAGGTCACTCAAGAAATTTTTTTGTTCTCTCAGCTGGTCTTGTAAGGTAGAATTTGCATTTGTATATTGGTCTATTACCATTAAAATTTGATTGACCTCAAACTTGTTGTAAAAGGAAACTATGACATTGATCCAACTTCCTATGGAGTCAGATTCATCATTTTAATCAACACGGGCTCGGTTGGAGGTAAAAACCAGTCAAAAAACCATAAAAAATATAGTCTCTTCAATTCAGTTTTGGAAAGTTCTATCATAAATATTATAAATGAAAATGAGGGAAGACGTTTTATTAATTTATTGGTTTTGTTATCATTTCCTCCCATATTATACTAAATAGAAGATGCCATCTGAGCTCAACTTATTTTTTCAGTAAATTAAAAAACAATAGTCAACACTTGTAATTTTCTGACAAAGTTATGTCTTGTAGTCATCCTGACACCATATTAAAATCCATTTTTTCCCCTTTACCTATGTTAATGAATGTTTCATCAGTCTAAATATTCCAATGTCTATACAGCCAACAAAACCTATCTGACAAGACCATCATTGGTCCATCATTATTAGGAAAGAATTATGATCTTATTTGCTTATTATTGTGGGTTTGATGATCCAATTTTGGATGCTAAATAGGTTGTACATATAACCTCTTTAGCTTCCTAAGTAGTGATCATCTTATAGTTTCTACTGCATTTATTCTAATAAAATTGCATGCTGACACGTTCTTAGTACCAGGGTTGTGCTATTGAGAAAGAATAATCAGATGGAAAACCCTGAAATACATGCTAGTTTGCTCAGCCAAAAAATGTAAAACTTAAGCCAATGTATGATACACCTAATGTGAAACCTAAAATATCAGTTCTTGTATCTTGGCATGGGAACAAGCTTAGACGGCCTTTGACTGAGGTATCTAAATCTCTGAACTATCTTGGAACTTTGGTTTTAGTTCTATTTGAGCACGAGTAACAATTTTTTGCTTTGAAAATTTGTAGCTTCATATATGCTTTGCTTATTGGAAGATTGAGAAAGAAGCTCAAAGAATTTGTAGGGTTCAAGAAAATAGGGAATCAAAAAGGAAGATGATACGTCGAAAGCAGGTAAATACTGATGCCATCTATTTCTTCAAGGAATGACAGGAAGTCATGGAAAATGCTTATGTTGAAAATAAATCAGTTGCTTATTACTAATAATGTTCTAATGCAGCTAATTATTTAGCGATTTAATTCCCTTGTCTTTAGGACATACACAAGTTAACTGGCTCTACTCATGGGAGGTGCTTGTAAGGTTTTTAAAACATGCTCATGTATTTGGAAATAATCTTATTAGAATAAATTATTTTCTTATGCAAATAAGCCTGTAGTTTTCGATCCCAAAAGGGCTGGAAGCAGGGAGCGGAAACTAGGCAGTGAGGGGCTGGGGGGCACATTGCAGGATGGAGGGGGGGAAATACAGGAGCCCAAGTTGGGTGCAATTAATTTTATGTAAACTCAGTAGACTAGGTATTTTTCTTAAATTGGATGTGCATCCAAAATTAAACAAAATAAAGGGAACTTGTGCATGGAATGCTTTAGTTTGGATTCACTCTGAATTGGACTAAATGGACATGATATTGGTACCCTACTAGAATATAGAGGATTGACACATGGAGATCCTTTACCTCCCTATGTATCTATTTGATGGCTTGACACTCAACAAAGAAATGTAGTTGCACAAGTAGCTCAAGTATTAAGAGGTTTCCTTAGGGACTCATTCAGAATGTATAAATACTATTTTCATCTTTCCAATGGAACTTTCCTTGTGGAAAGAATAAACCCATTAAGACCACATAAATTTAACATTGTAATTCTCTTCTCAAAGTCTTATAATCAGGAGTTTAACATATATAATCTCGAATTCAATTTGTCAATACAAACCATATATGCCAAAATAAATTAGATGATTGGTTGAGTATGCCAAACCTCACTCACTAATATAAAAGGTATGCATTTGTCTTTAGGACATTTTATGGTTCTCAATTGGATTGCATATAAAGATAATATTTTTCATGTAATATGGAGCAATACAATTGTCATTGACAATACAATATAACCACCCTATCTGTATTAGTGTCTTTAAAATTTTCCACATCAATATTTGATATTGTATTCATATTTGTCTCCATTCAACTATGATGTAGAGGCCATATATAATGTGGAGGGCATAGAGGAGTAAGAGCATAAATTTTAAGAGATGTGTCTAAAACTGCTTCATACAAGTGTAACAAATTCAAATACATGGGGGACAACTTGAGTTTTCCATTTACAGTGCAGTGCTTGAACCTACTAAAGTTGCATAGATGTTTCATTCTCCCAAGTAATATTGAGGATCGTGTATAAGTTTGAAACAACGCCAGGCCAGATTATCTTTCTATTGCTCTTTCCTTTTCCTGTCTCCATTTTCTTTCATTTCCATTGACAACTACTAGAATAATAGATGAAGGTAATCGTGTTTGTTATTCTTTGTGCTTTATGCAGGATGCTTTGGCCACAACAGAAAAAATCTCAGACTATAGAATTACAGGTAGATTGAGCAGGCATCCTCTACCACAACCACCACTGCAGGACCTGAATCCTGCATGGCATGTGAAGAGTATTTTTGTATATTGATTGGTATGGTATCTAGGTTACGAGTAATTCACAGGATTCTTTTTTTTTTATTACATATCTACATAGAGAAGTTTAAGACACATTTGGCAAGTAATTTCATCAAGCACTATAGTTGGGAAGATTACTAAATTCATTTTTCACTTCCTTTTAACCAAATTTATAGATTACATTTGTGTTCTTTATTAGTCTCTTTTACTAATTTCAAATGTTTAAAATGTCTTAAATGCAGGCTTTTGAATTTTGTAGAATAAATTCTTTCAGAGTTTCTAGTAAAGGCCACAAGCACTGACCTAGATTGGATTCAAATACTTGGGATGAAGGTTGGTTTTTCCTAAAGTCTAACTCGTGCAGCTACATCATCTAGAAAATTATTAAACAATGATCTGGATATCAAATGTTGTGTTTTTTTGGTCAGCCTTGTCTGGATCCCATTAGAGTCATGGAAGTAGGTCACAATTGTGATGGAGTGGCTGCTCGAGCATGTGGCCTTGTAGGGATGGATTCCAGCAGGGTATGAAAGCTCTGTCTTAAAATATAGGATTTTAAAAAATATTTAAAGTTAATATTTCTTGTCAATTAGATCTTGTAGATACAAATGACATAGTTGATGTCTAATCTCAAATTTAAAAATATTCTAAAGCTCGATTGAACTGCTTCAGGCTAAAAAATTTCAAACTATTTCCTTGTAAGATAATCGGGTTTTTTTTTTTTACTTCATAGTCTTCTTTTCTTCAATAGTTTTCCAATCATCTTTCTTCTAAACAACATGATGTACTCTGATTATCAATCTTGCACAATGAATTATTTATCTATTCACAACATCCCAATGTTTGACCAACTTTCTGGATTCATACAATAAGGAATTCACTTCCTGACCTGATGCAGGCGTTGATGATCCATTCATTTAATGAAAATTTTTCCAAGTCAGTAAATTAATAATTTTTGATTTACTGTCAAGAATAATTCATTTCTGTGATTCTTATGCAGCCAAACTTTGTCTATCTTGATTAGAATTGTATCTATGATAGAAAGAAGAAATTAAAATTATTGTCTACAAACGAACACATTAGGTCAGTGGGGACTTGAAAGTACATCTAATTAACAAAATTTAGGATAAAAAGAATCCTACATTTTGAATAAGTAATAAACATAATTTAATGTAAATATAACTAGAAGGGTTAAATCCATGTGGGTAAAAGTCAAACTACATGATCCAATGAGAAGCACAAATAGCCATCTAAGAGGGGAATACTCCTCAAGGAAACACAAAGCTAATGAAAACCAACTTGGAGCAAGGATGTTAATTGGTGTTTCTACACATCAACAACAAATGTTCTAGCAGAGTAACCAATAGTTCACCATCCACTGCCATGACAAATTGATGTAAATATTACTAGAAGAGTCAAACCCATGTGGGTAAAACCCAATATGTATGATCAAACATAAAATACAATTACCATGTGAGGAAAGAAGACCTCCCAAGGAAATAATGATCCAATGAAGACCAAATATTGAGGCCAAGGATGATGATTGAAACATTGTTACACAAATGTAACAAATTTTGTGGTAGAAGATGCAACAACATTGTCATGTCCCCTTTTGTATAATAATTTTGGCTGGACCACAAATGCCTACTTTTTAATTTCATCTCTTCCTTGGTCCATTTTTGTGTAAATATTCTCCGTCTTCTCTCCCCCTATGTCTCTCTTAGGTCCTTGAAGTCTCTTAAGTGTTGGGGTGTGTCTAGTCTTTTAAGTGCTTTTCAGCCATAGGAGTTTTGAAGCTCCTCATCTTGACATGCCTTTATATCTAAGTCTGATCTTCCCTTTGTTCCTTTTATGCTGGTCTTTCAAACTTGTCCATCTAGTTATGCCTTCCTTTCATTCCTTTCTAGAGTGTTGGATCTTCCTTTCCTTGGTTACCCTTCTTATGTCATATGGTGTAGAGTGCACACAACAAAGTGTGAAAAGACCCATTTACTATCATAACAATTTACTATCATAACCCTTGAACTATAGATGGAAAAATTTGAAATCATGTTTAATGGAAAGTACTAGTATGTACATGGTATGATTATTGTTTAAAGGGTACTAGCTCAATGGAAGAGCACCTACTTTCGATTCCATTGTGCCCTAATATGACTAAATATATAATTAAATTAATGACTAAATAAACAACTAAATATATGACTAAATAAATGACTAAATAAATAACTAAATAAATGACTAATTCAATGACCAAATCAGTGACCAAATTAATTACCAAATAAATGACTAAATCAATGACCAAATAAATGACCAAATAAATGAACAAATAAACAACTAAATCAATGACCAAATCAATGACCAAATAAATGACCAAATAAAAGACCAAATAAATGACTAAATAAACGACCAAATAAATGACTAAAATAGTTTAGTCATAAATTTGGTCGCGAGATAAAAGACCGACAATAAACTACCACTGATCATGTGACCATATTTGGTCATTATCTATAATTTTTGGTAGTTTATTTGGTCATATATTATTGTTTTTGTACTAGTGTTTGTTGGGTATTTTTTTGTCTTTATTTTCCTTTTGCGTTTCCTTTATTTATTTATTTTATGTTATTGCATATTGTTGTACAAGTTAAGATCGTATGGTGTGGGGGCTTGTTCCCTCAAATTTAGTGATCTCTCTCTCTCTCTCTATGAGTATGCATGTAAGCTCACACTCCTACTAAAGTGAGAGATACATGTAGCATCATAAATTTCATCTATATGGAATTTATTTCTCATCTAGGCCCTATTTTAGCATGTATAACCTCTCATACCTGATCATGGCATCTTAGCTCAATTCTGCATTAGATTTTTTCATCTCCTCAACTTTTTGGACCATGTGTCCATATTTCACGCCACATTGGAGGGAGAAGGTTACCTCAAGAAACCTGATCCTAGGAGAAAGCTACCTTAGGAAACTTGGTCAATGATGTTTGGGAACAAATTCCAAATTGCATCAGCTTGCTCCAAAATTAATGCCTCACAATGCTAGGGAAAGGAATAAAAGAAAGATTCCCTCTATAATTTTGACATCCACACTCAAGATATCAATTCATTCAAGAACTCAAGCATCAATTATTCAAGGCATTTCATGCCACCATATTATTTAGATCTAGCATTTGTAGTATTCTTCAACCTCCTTTTGATTAACCATAATTGATTGAATGTTTGAAGATGTTAAGTTGATGACCACCGAAATGCAAAAAGATAATGCAAGATATTAAATCAGTTAATGGATTGTATTGTCATTGATGTAAACTTGATATAATCTGATTGGTTATATACAAAGTGTCAAAGAATTCAAAGAACCAAAAAGATAAAGGTTATGCTATCAGTAATGCATAAAATTTTAGTATTCACAAAGTGACAACAAACACCAACAAACAATACACACCGAAGATAGAGAACCCTGAGAGGAAATTCACAATGATGCCCCAGAAATATACTCATGAACCATTATTGACGAGAAAAATCACAAGCATTACCAACAGATAGAACTTCACAGTGTTACCCGACAGATAGACAACCCCAATGAAGATGCTCGAGGAGAACTGAAGTGTTGATCGAGCTAACAAAGAGTCAAAACACTGAAAAATAATTGAAGTTTAGAAATGAAAAAAGACTTAGCTAGAAATAGCTAAAGATGGAGTTAACTGGTTTTTAATATTGTTTTCATCAACAAGTTAGAAGCCAGAGATAAGAGAGAGTTTTAAAGTAGTTTTATTCCAATTATCAAGGAGAAATATATGGGAAAAAATGAAGTAAAGCTTTAAAGAAAGAAAGGCTATAATTGCAGATCACACCAAGGAAAAGAAAGTCAAGAACTTAGAAAGGGTTAAATCATGTATATAAAGAGACAAGATAATTCATTATGAATTAGAGGAGTGAATAGAAAAAAAGATGGTGACAAGAAACTGATGAAGAAAGACTTCAATCAGACCTGATCAATCAAGCTAAAGAACATAGCTAATCCCGCAGACACTGAGCAACAGAGAAGCATGACATTATCGAGCATAAAGAGGTGGAGCAAAGGTATTGAAAGGATACATTGATTAAAAAGGTATTACGAGCTTACAATAGATCTAGAAATCTACAAGTCTATAGTTGTATATGTGAACAGATCATTTACTATTTCAATTTAACCATTGGATCAAAAAGTCTCTTAGCCAATCAGGACTTAGCAATCCTTTATATATTGAGATACATCCCAAGGAGTATCAAAAGGTTTGATCACGAAGATAGCATAGAGATGCCAGATATCAAGTGAAAAACTACACTGGGTTTGGTCATGAAGATAGTACAGAGATGCCATATATCAAGTGAAAAATTATTATATTTAAATCCTCTAACAAGGCCATACCTAATAGTGTGTTTTTAACCTTTAACAGGGTTGGCTCTTCACCGAGCTCACTTCAAAAGAGTGAAAATTTTGGGTTACCGGTTCCAAGTGGTTTTTCCTTTAACTGGGTTTCCATATTAAAAATCCATGTGTCAGTGTGTTTATGAGTCATTACTTTAGTGTTTTTCATTACACATAACTAATCTGGATTGATCCGTATACACTAAGTAATTTACTATATTTTGGTAAATGAAAGACTTCTAATCGGTAAACAATAAGAATAAGGTTTAACAGTGAATTCTAAGCAGTAGTTATTTGTTGAGAATATTTCAAGGCATTCATCTTGTAGGATTGAAGATAACTAGAGGCTTAATATTGTGGTACTAAATTTTTGGGTTGATTTATTAGAATATTTTTGAGGCCACTGATTCACCCCCCTCTTAGTTATTCTAACAATTGGTATCAGAGCTTGTGTGCTTAGAAAGGGAGTTTAACAACTCAAGCAAAAGATCACATGATATGCCCAAGTTGAATAAAGACAACTTTGCATAATGGTAAAGCATAATAAGACTCCACCTATCAAGTATTGGTAATGATGTTACTCAACACTTGGATACTGAATATGTGTTTCCTAAAAGACCTCACACACTTGAGAAAATAAGAGAAAAACATAAGCACAATTACATGATGATAGAGCTTGCTTCCTCACTCTCTGTGCTGAGTTTGAAGTTGTCAAAACCTGTACCTCTGCAAAGAAAATGTGGGACAAATTGAAGCTGGTACATGGAAGAGATGCTAATGTAATAAGAGCTAAGGTAGAAAGCCTAAGAGGGAGGTTTGATGACCTAAGGATGAAAGAAGGAGAAAATATCACTTAGTATAGCTACAGAATAAAAGAGGTAGTCAATGCTATTTGAGGAGTTGGAGGTGTACTTGAAGAAAAGATAGTGGTAAGTAAAATCTTAAGAACCCTACTGCTTGTATATGCTATTAGAGTATCTATTATACAAGAAATGAGAGCAGTAGAAAACAATGATGTTACTCTAGATAGTTTGATTGGTAGACATTTCATTTGATATGAATAACTTTGATAACAGTTTCTTACTATCTATAGAGTCTACATTCAAAAATTCTTTAAAAATAAGTAAGTCAAGTCATAAACACACTATGAGGAATGATAGTGAAAGTGATAGTGATGACCAAGGAATTGATGAGATTGAATCACTAATGGAAATAATATTGCAGAGAGGAAAAGGTAGATACAAAGGTAAATTACCACTTGTATGTTTTAATTGTAAAGAGATTGGACACTTTGCTGCAAGATGTCCTAACAAAAGAAAAGATGACAAAAGTAATGACAGATCATATGAAAAAAATTTTGATAGAGGTGATGATCGAGATTACCGAGGAAACATAAAATATGATAGACGAGATACCTGAGACTACAAGGATAAAGGGAAGAAAGCTTGTTACCTAGCTGAGAACAAAACTAGAGATACTGACACCGAATTTGATGAAGACATTGAGATGGTATTTGTAGCCATGAAGGATGATTCAGACAAAGAGGAAAAGTATGTAGAGACTGAAATCATATGTAAGGTTAGTAAGGATGATGTATGGATTATAGATAGTGGTTGTACTCACCACATGACCAGTGATAAACAAAAGTTTGAAACTTTTGAGTACTATAATGGTGGATCGGTAAGAATGGGTAATGACACACCTTATCCAGTTGAAGTTAAAGGAACCATAATGTTGAATAACCTGATCAAATGTGAAAATGATTACTGGGTAAAAGGACTTAATTATAATTTATTCAGTGTTTCACAACTGAACAACATAGGTCACCGAGTAGCATTTGAGAATAAGAAGGAAAAAATCTTCAATGAATCAGGAAGGTTGATCAAAACTGGTGAACAGAACAAAGGTAACCTATTCTATCTTGATGATACTAACACCACTTGTTTAATGGCTAGAAACAAAGACATATGGTTGTGGCATAAGAGATTATGTCATGTAAATTTTGACAACATGATTAAGATAAGCAATAAAAGAAAAGTAAGAGGCTTACTGAGCATGTCAAAACCTGACCATATCATGTGTAAGAACTGTTAAAAAGGTAAAATGACAAATTCTAGTTTCAAGAGAAAAGCCCATACATCTAATGCCATTCTAGAATTAGTCTATATTGATCTATGTGGACCCATGAGGACAAAGAGTTACTATGGTGATAGGTATTTCATTCTCTTTATAGATGATTATTCTAGAATGATGATAGTTATGTTATTAAAAGAAAAATCAGAAGCATTCAAGATATTTAAATGGTATAAAGCTATGGTAGAAAAACAAAGTGGTAAAGAATTAAAATGCTTAAAATCAGATAGAGGAGGGGAATTTGTTTCAGATGAATTCACTAACTTTTGCAATGAACATGGAATTAAAAGACATGTTTCTACACCAAGAACACTACATCAAAATGGGATTGCTTAAAGAAGGAACAAATCTATTGTTGATTGTGCAAGAACACTGATGATTGAGAAAAGCATCACTCAAATTTTTTTGAGGGAAGCTGTCAGTACTTCTGTCTACACATTGAACATAGTACAATTGAAGAAAGACACCAAGAAGACACCCTATGAGCTCTGGTATGGTTACACACCCAATGTAAGTTACTTCAGAATTTTTGGTAGTCAATGCTATATTTTGAAAGATGATAGAAATGGAAATCTTGACTCCAAAAGTGAAGAAGGTATCTGTCTAGGGTATTCCACCAAAAGCAAGGCTTATACATGTCTTAACAAGTCCTTTAAAAAAATTATTGAAAGTGTAAATGTCAGAATAGATGAATATGCAGAGAAAAATGATGAGGAAAGAAGAAAAGAACCAGAAGACTGCAAAAAGTTTGTTTACACTGAAGAAGCTGACACTCTACCCGAGCAATAGTGTATCGCTCCAGAGAAAAATAACATTGCACCCGAGCATCAGGCTATAATTTCTGAAAATCAGGAAAATACTCAAAATGATGTTCTAAGCGATGGAGATTAGAATGAAGGTCAAGATGATGATGAGAATGATGAACAAAGAGCTGAATCAAAAATTTTCAAGTATGTCAGAAGAAATCACCCACAGAACTAGATCATAGGAGACAAGAAGGCTAGAATGAGCAAAAGAAGTAAGTCACTGAACATTAGATGTTTAATTTGTGATTTTGAGCCTAAATCTGTTAATAATGCACTTGAAAATGAAGAATGGGTCAGTGTTATGAATGAATAGATAGAACAGATTGAGAAGAACAAGACATGGACACTAGTACCGAGACCAGATGAAAAAAATGTCATTAGTACAAAATGGATATTCAGAAACAAGATAAATGAGAATGGAGAAGTCACTACAAACAAAGCAAGGTTAATATGCAAGGGGTATGCACAAGAAGAAGGTATTGATTATGGAGAAACCTTTGCACCCATTGCTAGACTAGAAGGAGTAAGAATATGACTTGCTTATGCTGCATTCAAATGATTCAAGGTATACCAAATAGATGTCAAATCTTCATTCCTAAATGGAATACTAGAAGAAGAGGTATACATCAAACAAATAGAAGGGTTTGTTGATCTAGACAAGATAAAAATGGTATGTAGACTACACAAAGACTTGTATGGATTAAAACAAGCACCTAGAGCCGTGTATGAAAGACTTCACTCCTATCTCATAAGCATTGGATTTGTAAGAAAAATGTGAAAATAACAATTTGTATTTAAAAGAAGATACTAATGATAACATTTTGATTTATGAAATATTTGTTGATGATATCATATTTGGATTTAATGATATGTTATGTAAATCTTTTTCTAATGAAATGAGAAAAGAGTTTGAAATGTCTATGTTTGGGGAGATCAAATTCTTTCTTGGTCTACAAATTCTTCAACAAGATGCAAGCATATATATCACATAATCCAAATACATCAAGGAGGTGTTGAAGATACTCAAGTCGATGAAAGATTAAAAGCTAGTTGGAACACCTACGGCAACCGAATGTAAGATGACAAAGGTGTCATGCCCAAAACTAGGGCAAAACACACATACACATTTTTTTTTTAAATATGCAAGTGCAAACCACTAACATAGATGTATTTGAGGTAATGTGTTATCACGGTAAGGGTAGTCTTTGAATTGCAAGGTATATGCATAAGTTGAATTAGGGGTACATCACCTTCAAATGCAAATTAGAGTATCAACTAGTCATATGGGTTATGTGAACACCTGGGTCTAGTTGGTTTAACTCTAGTTTCAAGTTTTAATCTATGTAAAGTATCATGATGATATTCTATTTTTAAGAGTCACACGTTGAAATAGATCATTCTGGTAATCACTTAATTTCTATCCTTAGTTACAACTTATTCATTAAATTCTAGTCCCAATTTACTTTTGACCATTAACCATTGGTTTAAAATTCAATAATCAAAACCTAATCTAATCCGTATCTTCCTAACAACAATTAAACTCTTCCATACAATTTTCCATAGAACTATAGTTTTTAAATTCCTTGATAGAATATTAAATTGAACTCAATTAAAAGATTTACATTGACCTCTACCCTATTGAAACACATGACAACACAATACAATCTATCAACATTAACATTTATCTAAATTCTCCTTTTACATAAAAACTACACCCATTAAACAATAATTAACTACATAATTAAATGAACTATATCTAATGAATTTACATGATTATGATTAAACAATGAGGAATTTACATCCATAACGTATAGTCAGTCTATATATTTTTCACACACAACTAAGGTTTCAAAGTTAGTAATTACATAACACAATTTAAATGAAAGTACATCTATTAGGTGGGGCCACTTAACATAAATCAAAAATTAAATCTATTTACAACATAATCTATTTACATATAATAATCCATTTTTAATATGTTCCTAAAGGGTAAAATATAATATTATTTAAATAAAATGTACAATGCTAAACTGAGTTTAATTATGTTATTAAATACACAAACTAAAAATGAATTACCTAAGACTACCTATATCCTAACATACTAAACTACCTAGCAACCTACCTAAAGGTCACCTCATCTCCCAAGTGGGTGAGAGGGTGCGAAAGCCCAAACCCCTTTTCCCAAGGGCTGCGAATTGCATAGGGAAGACCAGCCTTTTCAAAACTTGCGCATGGTAAAGAAATGGTGGGGACCACATCAAGTACTTAAGATGAAGTCAACATAGAGTTTGAATTTCGCATGGGGGAAGTGTATAGCAGTAAAAAAAAGTAGGTGGGGAGTATGCAAAATGTCCAAGGATGGGATAGGACTCATATTAAATCCTCCTTTGCTGACTATGTCATAACACTTATTCCTAGGGATGTACAAGTATCCCCATGTCAGAACCAATATGCATCCAATGGGGAAGGTTAAAACTTGGTAAGAAAATTAACATCATGTCCCCTAAAATTTTGCATGGGAAGGTAAAGTGAGGGGGTAATATATATGGAGGGTCCCACGAGGATGGGAGAAGACATTAAGCCTGTTTAAATGGAAATTATGGGTGGTCCCACAATAGTGTATCCCACTTTTTTGAACATCCTGATTTTTGCTGAAATTGAACATTTTTAAGAAAATATGTTGATTTAAGCCTTGAGAGGTCCCATTTGAAGGAGTAAATTCAAAATTGTTAGATAAAAGCCTCTTGGATCAAAATCCCTTTGGTATAATCCCTCTACTCCTCACTCACACTTATAATTGAGTCTCCTTTGAACCCATCAAAATGCTGACAAAAAATCACTTTGACATTAACTTTTTGTTGGATAAAATAAATTCATTTGAAAAACTCAAATATAGGATGATAGTACTTTGAGAAAGCTTTCCAATTATTATGAGTTATATATATATATTGAGTTTATTAAGACTTTTCTTTTTAAGTTTTACTAAACATAGGTTGTCTGACCATTTAGCGACTTCTCTGTTCGATGCTTCTAGAAAAAATAGTCAATTAGGGAAAAAAAATTATGAAAAATATGTAGGAAATATGTTTTTATGTTAGCTTTCTATCAAAAAAAGAATAAATTAATTTATATATATAGAGATAGAGTTAGAGCGATCAAAGTGAACCTATGTCCAAATTATAATTAATGTCACTTCATAACTCAATACACTATTAAATATTCAACCAAATTGAATAAAACCAAATGTATTCCCTAGATATTTGTGTTACAAACCTAAATTCAAAATAATTACGTTCTTATCAGTTTTATAAAAAAAGTTATGTTAATCAAAGTGAGTGTCAGTCCTAAAAAATCATGATTTTTCACAAAAATAATTTTTGAAGGAGAAGGAAAAATGGATACAAATAAATTTCATTTTAAAAAAAAAATATATTTATAAACTAGAAACAAATTGATAAAAGCTACTAGTTTACATCATCTTCAAATTCTTAATGGTTTAATGACAATTGATGTTTGAAAGTGAAGTTTTTTTTTAGAATGTTCATTTCAGTGTCAAAGTTGGCCAAAAAGTGGGACACAATTTTGTGGGATCACCCTTTTGTGTTAGCATAAAGAGTAGTTTTAGAGGGGTATTTAGGGATTTTAATAAAGGGAAATTAGGGAGGGAATCCATTTTGGAATATTCTCTGTGTAAGGGGAGGGAATTAAATCCCTCCCCATACATTTTCTAGAGAGCTGGAAAATGATATGGTAAGTTTGTTTGCAAATTTTTTTTTTTGAAGATTCATGAAATTTGATTATTATATATATATTTTTAAAACTTATGCCACTATAATTTTGATCACTAATATTAGGAGATTGTTTGTTCATTATTATATCAATTTCTATGAATCACTATATTTAGTAAGTTAATCATTTCTTTTCAAGGGTTGGAAATGCAATGATTTTGAAGATGAAGTATTGATTTAATTAAGCTAAAATTTTAGAATTTCAAAGGAACATATAGTGTTCTAAACTTGAAAATTTAAAATTACATACAATAGAGGTTTCAAGATTTATCTAATCACAAGGTATACATGCTATAAACTTATTACAACAAGAATGAGAGCTTTATACATTTTGCTCAGCAAGCTTACAAATGAACTTTAGAACATTAAATAAAAAAAATGATCCTCAATCACAAGGAGTAAACATGCAACTACAAAGTTGATCTTTCTCAACAATACCAAAAATAGGGCTTCTTTCAAAATCTTCCACTTCCAACTTGATTTCAAAACCTGCAATAAAACATGAAGGGAACCATGGGAGCTCACCTCCCAACCAAAGCCTCAAGATAGGCTACCCCCGAGCTTGGAAAATCAAGACTAAACAAGGTAGCACATTTCAATTTTCACAACTAACAAAAATGCACAACAAATTACTCCCAACCAAGGTTTCACAAATGGGATTTTCAAACCCATTGAAGTAGGGTGAAGGTGGGCTTTTCCAAGGAGGAGAATGCCATTGCTTTCAAATCTCTCAATAAGAGTTTTCTCCTATGCCTTTTCAAGGCTAAAATTAAAATTCCTTCCATATACACAATTTGGTCATTTCTATACTAAAACAATATTTACATCATGACTTCATGGAGCCCATACTCCATGAAATTATCCCTTTTCTCCAAGAGAAAAGACAAAGAGACTCTCACTACAATGGAGATCCCAACTAACCCCTTCACCCAAGGCCACTTCTTCCCTTCCCAAAGGGTGAGTAATGCCTTAAACTCCTATGAACAATACTCCCAAATCCAAAAAAGAAAAAGATGAAACAAAATTTAAATGCTTCCCAAACCAACACATAACATCAACATCTACATACAACAACACTTCACAAGATTACATATATGAAAGAAAAAAGATCTACATATTCATTCAAACATTAACATGCAAGCTTAAGTGCATGAGCATTCCTCAATGACAAGAAATCCACCAACCTTGGTCTAAGAAAAATGACAATAGTGTGGTTGAGAAGAGCCCTTATAATGTATAGTGTCTCGAGTCTCTGTCAGGACAATCAAAAGTGTATCAATGTATCAAAACATAAGGTATCAAAGTGTGATCGAACAGTAAGGCTGTGATGGGTCGGGGTGAGGCCTCAAAAGAGGAAGATAAGTCAAATGAGGTAAATCAAACCTTGTATAGATTAATGATTGGAAAACTAATGTATGTTGTTTATACCAGACCAAATATAGCACATGCAGCTGGAATAGTTTCTATATTCTCTACTAATCCTGAAGAATCACATATGACTGCTGTCATGAGAATTGTGAGATATCTAAAGAACACCGAAGACTATGGCTTATGATATAAAAAAGGGCAAATTTGAGTTTCAAGTCTATACAGATGCTGATTGGGCTGAAAATTTAGATGACAGAAAGAACACAACTAGAAGAGAATTATTTATGGGTCATAGACTTGTCACATGGATCAGCAAGAAGCAAGGATGCATCTCACAATCTACTGCAAAATTTGAATATGTAGCTACTGCCACACATTGCTCAAATATTGCATAGATCAAACAATTACTGGAAGGTATGAAATGAAGATTCTTGAACCAGTAATTATCTATTGTGATAATAGCAGTACAATAAATATTTCAAAGAATCTAGTCATGTGTGCTAAGACTAAGCATATTTCTATCAAGTATCATTACTTAAGAGAACAAGTGCAAGCACAAGGAGTGATACTAGAATATGTTCAATTCAAGGAATAATTAGCTGACATATTCACCAAGCGATTTTTGAAAGATACATATGAGTACTTGAGACAGAGACTATGGGTCCAACCCCTGTCCATCAGTAAGCAAGCTGACTAGGGGATTGCATCAGCCTATACACTAATCAAAAGATCATTCATGTTGATGCAAGTAAAGATATGGACTACAAAGATACATCTGTACACAACAAGGTACTAATCTGCATCGAAAGAAATAAGTATTTATTGGCTAATACAGAGCTATGTTGCTGATGGAAAGGGAAATACAAGGAATCTATTAAATAAAGAGATATAAATTTGGCATTGTTGTCAAAGGGAGAGAGATTCTAAGGGAGAGATTATATCCAGATGGGAGAGATGTAAAGAGATGTAACCTATAAGGACAGAGATTACATATGAAATATTCATCATGAGGGAGATAATACATACAAAGGGAGAGATTGCTGTCAAATGAAAAGAGATAATAAAAGAGAGAGCACTGAACAAAGTTAGAAGCTGATACATCTATCCAGTGAAGGGATTGAAGATTGAAGAAAACACTCTGCAAGAAACAAATCTGAGCTATATGAGCTTACCGAGATCCATACATTTTTATTGGTTATAGAACAATAAGTTTGGTAGTTTGATGAACTAAAATATATTTCATATTGTATTAGTAATAATATAGTGTGATAATGTAGTGTGTTGCCATCAATGCCAAAGGGAGAGATTGATGAACCATAACTGATTAAATATTTGAAGATGTTAAGTTGATGATCATTGAAATGCATAAAGATAATGCAAGACATTAAATCAGTTAATGGATTGTATTGTCATTGATGTCAAATTGATATAATGTAATTGGTTATATAGAAAGTGTCAAAGACTTCAAAGAACCAAAAAGATAAAGGTTATGCTATTAGTAATGCATAAAAGTTTAGTATTCACAAAGTGGCAACAGACACCGACGAACAGTGCACACCGATGGATAGAGAACCTCGAGAGAAAATTCACAGTGATACCCAAGCAAGAAACCTGAGAAGCATTACAGATGATCCAAATCACAAGCATTACCGATGGACAAAATTTCACAGTGTTACCCGAGAGACATACAACCCCGACGGAGATGCCCAAGGAGAATTGAAGTGTTGACCGAGCTAACAAAGAGTTAAAACAACCAAAAGAACTAAAGTTCATAAAGGAAAAAAGACTTAGCTGGAAAGAGCTAAAGATGGAGTTAACTGGTTGTTAGTATTGTTTTCATCAACAAGTTAGAAGGTAGAGACAAGAGAGTTTTAAAGCAGTTTTATTCCAGTTGTCAAAGAGAAATCTATGGGATAAAAATGAAGTAAAGCTTTAAAGCAAGAAATGATAAAATTGCAGATCACACCAAGAACAAGAAAGTCAAGAGCTTAGAAATGATTAAATCATGTCTATAAAGAGACAATCTAATTCATTATGAATTAGGGGAGTGAATAGAAAAAAGGATGCAAAAGAGAAACTGATGAAGAAAGACTTCAATCAGACCTGATCAATCAAGCTAAAAAATAGAGCTAAGTTTGTGGACACCAAGCAACAGAGAAGAAAAACATCATCAAGTAGAAATAAGTGGAGCAAAGGTATTGAAAATATATATTGATAAGAAAGGTATTATGAGCTTATAATAGATCTGAAAATCTGCAAGTCTATAGTTGTATATGTGAACAGATCATTTATTGTTTCAATTTAACCATTGGATCATAAAGTCTCTTAGCCGAGAAGGACTTAACAATCCTTTATATATTGAGATACATACCATGGAGTATCAAAATCTTTGATCATGAAGATAGCATAGAGATGCCAGATATCAAGTGACAAACTACACTGGGTTTGGTCATGAAGATAGTATAGAGATGCTAGATATCAAGTGACAAACTATTCTATTTAAATCCTCTAACAAGGTCACACCTAGCAGTGTGTTTGTAGCCTTTAACAGGGTTGGCTCTTCACCGAGCTCACTTCAGAAGAGTGAAAATTTTGGGTTACCGGTCCCAAGTCCATTTTTAGTCTAAATAAAGTCAAAACATTGTTAGAAGATAGATATTTTTTTAACATGCCATAAGTTTTTATATAAATAAAGGCTTCTTCCATATTTTTTTAACTCTGTGTCTTTGTCACACAGTAGTGAGCACATTAAATATATCAACTACATTGATTTGGATGACAAATGGAACTATGGGTGATCTCAGCAAATGCCATAATATCCAGTTATGAGCCAATAAGAAAGCAAATAAAAACTTTATGGAAAAATCATTGAAAATGTAGAAATTAGGGAACATGACATATACATAAACATTTCAAAAAATTCAAAAAGATAATTGACTAAGAAAAGAAAGAAAATATGAACAATTGCATTTGATTGAATGTTATAGTATCCTATAATAATAGATTCAAATGTGATTCTGAGGACAAGACACATAAATATAACCTAATATTACTTTAATGAATGAAATGTTAGGTTTAAATCTAATCCTGATGATAGGGAATAAAATTACAGCCCAATATTACTAGTAATGAATTAAATGTTCGATTAAAATATGACTCTAACAAAATCCCATGAAAGACTGTAGAATGTTAAGCTATAATCTAGCCATGCCCATTAAAAAACTAATGTCTTCTTCCTCCGGCTCCCACCTAGATTCAATGTGAACTAATTTCCCTGCACAATCGTCAATCTCCTCATGTAAAGGTGTTGATTCCGCACCCCATCTGTATTCAATGTGAACTAAAATGCCTCCACAATCTACAATTTCCTCATTTGTCAACTTCACAAGATTCTTTATGCCAAGGTAATGAGCAGCCTGCACATCACAGAAAAGTATTCACATCTTAGAAATAATCAATCCAATGGAGTACTAAAAGATGGATAAAACATACATAGAGTATTTAGATACAAAGCCCAGTGAAATCATACTTTACTAAGAAGAAATAGTGTATCCTGATCAACATCCACATGGAAATTAATCTTTCCTCAGCCATTGGACTGCTGTGTTAATCTTCAAATGGATCTTTTTAGATCCCACACTATGGACTGAGCTGTTATTTTGAATTATAGATAAGAGCTTAGAAATTGAGAGATGGGTTGAACTTGTCATGCTTAGATCATGAAAGATCACCAGGAATTGCACAGATATAAGTAGTAGGGCAATTATAGTATATTTTAAGAGATTAATTTATTATTACTTATAATTACAATTATTGAATACAATTTTTATAGTTATATTTAAATTTCTATTTTAAATGATTGTAAAGGTATCATTTATTTATTTTCTTATTGATATATTGAAAATAGTAAGAAAAAAAAATATTTTTTATATTGTTAAATAGCTGATTTCATTGTTAAATTATATAGATTTTAAAAAATAGCTATTCCTCTACAAAAAGTACTTAAGGATATAAACTTGTAAACATTATATATACATAAAAAAATAGAATAAATATATGTAATATTTATGTTTTTAAATATAATATATTATTTAAATTAAACTTAAATAATATAAGATAATACAATGTGATTGTTCATGTATTGTTGAAAATAATAATTCAAACTATTTTAACAAGCATACAAATTAAGGATATTGTCTCTATTGATGGATGTATGCTTTTCTCAATCATGGTTAGTGTCACTATGAGAGGGTAGAAAATTTTGTGGTTTGGTCGCTTGTTTTGGGGATTTTATTTCTCTTGATCCAATGATTTCTTCGAGGAGGAGACTGGTTTATGCCAAAATTTATGATAATATTAAGCAATCTGCAAACTTTCCCTTGGATACCAATATCAATTCTAAACTTGGGGTGGTCTCAAGTTTTCAAATTTGATTCTATTCCTTTCCTTTTTTTTTTCATCACAATAAAGAGGTCATTGGGCAAGAGATTTCCCTATTAATGAAATGAAAGATTCTAAGAAGGTTTGGAGGTAAAAAGATCCTAGATGAACCCAAAATCATTATGGGTGACATGCATAAGGTTGAAGCTCTCAATCCCCCTGATTTCAGTGTTAAGTGGTGGTTTTGATGAGTTGGGTCCCCCATCCTCTTTGCAATGATGCTGCAATATTTTACCTGAAGCCTTTGTTAATGTTGTAGTGGACATTTCTAAAGTTATAAGAGAATATTTTCTTTTGAAAAACTAAGTCTCTCATACTGAATTAGATCTAAATGATATTGTGGTCCTTTCTAAGGATTCTAGAGACCCCTCTATCACTCTTGAAGAAAATTTATTTACATTGGTTAAATCTAAGAATAGGCAAAGGGCCTTTGCTTAGTCCAATTCAGTTGGATTTAAAACAAAGAACCATTAGAGAGAATATTGTGGCTTTGAGTCAAAGTGTGTGGGTCTAGAGCAATTGGGATTCAGAGTCAAGACAAGAAAAGTAAGTTGACACAACCTAGGGGAATTAGAGAAGTTTCTCTAGTATGGGCCTTAGTGGTACACATCATGGATCTAAATTAAGATGATATCATGGAATATAAGGGTGATAAATAACCCCCATAAATATGATCTCTTCTCAAACTTGATTAGAGATCATAGACCTAATATCTTTCTTGTTCAAGAGACCAAAATAAAGAGTGATAAAATTTATTTGATTAAAAT
Source organism: Thuja plicata (assembly GCA_018584345.1). Classification (NCBI taxonomy): domain Eukaryota; kingdom Viridiplantae; phylum Streptophyta; class Pinopsida; order Cupressales; family Cupressaceae; genus Thuja; species Thuja plicata. The sequence goes on from MU226892.1 coordinate 870,380, forward strand.
GTTTTTGTTTAAAGATTGTGGTTTACATTTTTATAATGTTGATGGAACCTCATGGGGTATTGCAACTTTCTATAACTTAAAATTAGTCAAATGTACTAATATTTTAATTGATTCCAACCATATTGCATCCTTTTTTGAGCACTTGAGAGATACCACTTCTTGGATTATTTCAAATAGTTTTGTTTCTAATAATCAAGTTGTCAAAAATCCCATGTGGGAATCCCTTATTAAAATTATATCTAGTGTTCAGGTTAAAATATGGTTGATAATGTGGGATTTTAATACCCTATTTTGTAGCTAGCAATGAGAAAAAAGAAGAGGATCAAATTATAAAATATAGTAGATGAGTTTTACTTTATTTCATCGATTCTTAGGGTCTTTTAGACCTAGAATTACAGGTAGCATCTTTCACTAAGTCTAATAGGTGTATTAGTGATGAGCTCATTCAAGTCAAGTTAGATTGAGCCTTGATATCCCCTAATTGATTGATCATTTTCCTATTTCTCTTTTAGTAGACATTGGTTGTCATGAAAACAGTTTCGCTTTTAGATTTGAAAAGATGTGGAGCTTCAATCTAGATATTAATAAAAATATTGGGCAATAGTGGAACATTGTCAATGGTACAACTATGTATCGTGTTGTGCAGAATTAGGCGTCTATTAAATCTAATGTGTTGAAATGGGACAAGTTGACTTTTGGTCACATCTTCAACACCAAAAATTATCTTAAGGGAGAGTTAGAATAAATTTAATTCTGAATTCAATCACAAGGAGTGACACCTACTCTTGTGGAATAGAAAATTGGTATCCCCTCAAAGATTCATGATATTATAACCAAGTGGGAATTCTTTCCTAAATGGAGATCAAGTACAAAATAGAAGACCAGGGATCCATATGCTAAAAGCTTTGTTAAAAAAAAAACAAGCCATGTTAGACACACCATAAGGTCAGAGAGCTAGAAGATTACAAAATTGAAGACTAGGGAACTAGATTCAAAAAGACAAGTTAAGAAAAAGCCAAGTAAAACTCATCAAGATTAAAGAAGCCCACATAAATAAGTTTTTTTGCACATTCAAGTTCATCATTTCTAAAATGCATTCAATTCAACATTCCCCACAATAATTTTTAGCAAGAAAATTAATTTCTTCATGAATGTTCTCATTAAATCACCAAATCACCAAATATTGATAATTAACCCCATAGTTATCCAATCTATTTGCCACATGATTACCATCTCAGTAAACATGTGTAACCAAATGATCCTCAAAAGAATTTAGTATTTGAACACAATCCAAGGTCAGAGATTTAATTGTCTAGCTAGGGGGCTTCACCATTAAGGCAATTGTTAATGTTAAGAGAGTTTAATAACATTATGAGAGTCACATTCTAACCATAACTTAGGACCCCCTTTATCCATGACCATTTTTAAACCAATGTACGCTACATAAGCTTTCTTAAAGTGGTTTGTCAAAGCAACTATGTTGTTGGTTATTTTTTTATGGACTGGTACCATTTTTATTTGAGGTTTAAATGAATATTGACTGTTGATGTTAATCTTATGTATTAATTCATCATTGTCTAATTGATATAATCATACATTACTTAGTAGCGACATCGTGGAACCTAAGAGGATGTATTGTAATTTTTGAATGTTCAATGCATATGCATTGCATCATTTAATTTGTTTTATTTATGTTAGTTTTTTTTATTACTCTTGTTTTAAAAAAATCCTTATTGCTTAGTATTTATGCGTTGTCTTCTCGCGTTTCCTAGTAGGGCATTACATGTTGTTTCCCTCAGAATTATTTTTAGATTCTCTATAAAAGACATGTTCCGATAGATGAATAAAGAGATTTTAGAATATTGTTTTACTAAAAATGGAAGACAATATCTTAATATTATATAAAGGAATTGGTCTGGTTGATAAGACATAGAGGAGGTTACTCTAAATAATTTAAGGTTCTTCATAGATCTATTTTGGTGAATATGTATCCAATTTGGTTTTCCTCATTAATATGTTTGTGAGGCACAGTAAACTAGATAATTTTGAACAATAGATAAATTATTTATTACTACCAAAAGTACATTTTATTAGTTCAGCTATTGAACAAGCATTCTCAACAATATGTTGCATGTTCAACTAACTCAATTTGAATGAAACCAATACTTTTATGCCTCTTATATCTTTTATTTCATTACAAGCATTAAAAACTTGTACAATTCTCAACAATAGTAGAATATATGGAAACACAACTGAAATATACAATTTTTTTCAGCAGTTACAATTGGAATAAATTTATAAAAATAGGTAAATGATGCTTTCACTATGTTAATAGTGAAACAGATTCAAAGAAATGTTGGAATTATAATATCTCTAGAGGAAATATTTCTTATTGGATAGTATACGAGCTAAATTTTTTTAATTTTCAAGGTTCACCAATATTTAGTGATAACATCTTTCTTTTTATGGATTTTCTAGTCATATTTCAAGTCATTCACTTTTATACTAGTTGTTTAAGCCCTAACTATTTCCCATGCTTTAGTTTATTTTCCTCATGTTTCAAGGGAAACTATGACATGTAACTGATCGAGTAAATTATAATTTGAGTTCTAATGTGTTCTCGTATTATCAGACCCTTCATTCTAGTAACTTGTTTGTCTCAATTACTATTAATATTTCCCACCTTTTTATAAGTCTCCAAGTCACAAATAAAATTCTTGATATTGACACTTAGTTGTCTAGTACACAGTTGTAGGCTCGAGCAAGTTTCCTTTGGAAAAGATGCAGGGTTGTGATATAGTTCCAGTTGTTCAACAAGCCCAAGTTTTAAGTAGATCTGAGCATGTATTGTCTAGTGAGGCATTCCTTGGTTGGTTGTGCACGAGCATAGAGTTATAATAATTAGAGTCTCATTAGCGTTCTGAGGATATACCTTAAATAAATTCTTATTTTATTGTAATTTTATCTTTAATTATCATTTTATTGATTTTTTTTGGTTCAGTAATAGGCCTAGGCCCTTTATATTATAAGATTTAATGATTAGAAAGTTGAGTTTTCGTTCAAATGGGTACTGGTAGGAAATAACGCAGAAGAGAACCTTCAGTCTATCCTGGGACCTTAGTCCTTATATATTTGAGATTTACATATTAAAAGGGGCATACCCCAGTTTCTATGTTTGCCTCATCATTCCAAGGTCTTTTTGAAAGGCATACGTTTCTTACAATTAATTTGGATACACATTGTGATGAGAAGGCGAGCTTTGTTCGATTCTTTCATTGATATTTAAAGACCTCGATTGTTCCTTTATTGGAAATGAATTTATTTATGATAAGCTGCACATAAATCTTCTAAATAAGAATGTCGTTAGTAGTCCTTATGATATTTCAATTGAAAAAAGGAGGAAACCCAAATATGAATTTATAATCACCTTTTCGTATGTTAGATGTGTTATTTGATTATCCGAATATCAATATTTTATTAAAGGTCAATATCTATATTGTTTATCTTTTCATGTATATCTATTTATATTTTAAAAGGAATTATTTCAATTTTATAATTTGAATTTATTTATTTGTTTTGTTAAAATTCTTCTTGTTTTGCATATATCTCTTATTATTATCATCTTATAGTGTATTGCGTTTATGTTATAATCTTTGATTCTATTTAGATTTGTTCATCTTATGATTTAACTAATTTTTTTTTAGGATTAATCATATTTTTTTTGCTGTTCCAATATTCGTATATTAATCATGTCCAATACGAAATGCTAAAGAACCACTTTAAAATAACCTTTTTCCATATTTTATCCTGCTTTAAATTTACATTCAATAGATTTTATATAAATTTTTGTGGCTGATAAGATTTACTAAACTGACGATAAACTACTAAGTATATACCAGAAATTACATTGTTGTGTAGATTGAAAAGAAACTATGGTACCACTGCTACTATAGGTGTATGATATATAAGGAGATCAAAATTTATACACATAAGTTTCTAGCCAAATAAAATCACAGAGATTAGAAGAAAGAACAATCAAAATAGAGACCCTGAGCAAGAGATTAAAAACAAAAACTAAACAAGAGCCACAAAGTTTCAGAACTCCACATTATGAGGCTCAAGAAAAATGATGCTTCATCTGATTCTGAGTCGAGGTCCACTAGAACTTCCTCTGCCTCCACTCTGGGATGCTTGATATGCTTAGGCCGTGTAGCTTTACGAAGGAAGGGGAGGTGAACCACACATTGCTTTTGATCATGGAGCTCCACACTAGGAGGCAATTCTACTCCCACTAAGAAGAAGAAGACCTCAACCTAATGTTTGGTGTCTTTGATTATGTTATGCCACCTCAGAAGAAAATGCAGATATTTGACCATTTCAGGCCATAACTTCTCGAAGGCCTCTTCATCCTTAATGTAAAGAATTGGTCTTTTGCAAAAATTAAGGAATCTGAGGCTACCCACTGGCTATGTCATGTAATCCTCAGGGTGAAGAATTTCCATACAATTGTTAATTCTCTCAACCACATTATCTAGGTCTTTTAGCCATGTATCGTGAAACAAAGCAATGCATAAGTTTTTGATATACCAGTGTTTGATCTTTTCCCTAAAAGAAATAGCAATGAAGATGCCAATCACATCTTCATTGGTGAACCAAGCTCTTATGTAGTCTAGGTCTCTTTCCCCAATAATTTTCTTAGAAACCAGTCTGGAGATGTCGTCAACCTTCTTTAGGATGCTTCCCCAATGTTCAGGTTTCACATGCCCTACAAATGCCATAGTCCACTCTTAAATTCTATGGTATAGAGAGATGGATGTCTCCATAATTTTGGAATAAAGGAGAGGAAGTATTTAGCTATGGAGTCTCTAATTTTTGAAAGAAAAGAAGTCTAGAAATTAGAGTTAATATCCCTGAGAAGTTTCTAGATTCTGGAAGATCTTTCAAAATTTCTCTCAATGAGTCGATTAAATAATGATAACCTAAAAGAGGGACATGTATTGTGATGACAAGAAAGGTGAGGTCATATGGAAGTTACCAGAATCCTATATCCAGGAAGTGAATATGTTTTAATAATGGATCAATGAGGATTACCAGATTTAAAGCTCATATTCCAATATTTGAAGCCTTCTAAGATTTATCAATTATCTGCAATAATATATTTAGAATTTGAATAAGGATAATTAGGTCCCTAAGGATATTTCTATATCTCATGAAAAGTATATTAGAATTTTTGGCCAGTTAGGCCAATCTTTATGACTAAGGTAGTTTATGTGGGAGGAGTTAAGTAAATTAGAATAATGCTATCATTTCTAATATTATGATAAATGTTCTTTTTGAATAATAGGAAGAAATCAAGAAATAATTATTGGTGCATTTAGCTTAAGTTGAGATTAATCAAAGAAGAGTCTTCCTCGTTGACACCTTTGTTTTCTAAGGCATCTGCCTCTTTGTTGCCTTCTCAGAAAATATGCACAAATCTAGTTTCCTAGAACTTATCCACTAGATCGATTATATCTTCATGTTTAGAGTTTAAAATCCAATTAGAAGTGCATCTTATTCTTAGAGCATTGAGGATTATTTGCGAGTCCCCTTCAATAATTAAATTTTGAATCCCAATCTTCAAGCTTAATTTCAAACCTTCGTTAACCGCTTCGAGTTCTGCTAGGTTATTAGTTGAAATTCCAAGGGGGTTTTCCCTTGTAGCCACCCATTCTCCTAATTCATTCTAAATTATACACCCTAGACTAGCTTTCCCTAGGTTACCTTGAGACGCTCCGTCAAAGTTTAATTTCCTCCATCTACAAGGGGGAGGTTCCCATTTGCATTGGATCCTTGCTACCTTATTAGCTTTGGCATGTAACATCTAAGGGATGATTAAGATTTTCCAGTTTTTTCTCATATCCGCATCCCAATCAGAGAATGATCCTTCTTCTTTATAGGTATTCCTTAAGTGATTATTGGTCACCTCTATAATACTAGCTTAAATTTTATTGATCATAGATTCTCTATCCATAGTAACATCTAAAAAAATCTTTTGTTTCTTTCTTTCCAAATTTCCCACATGAGGATCGACGGAGCAATTCTCCATATTTTGTTGAACACTTTGGATCCCTGATGAGGCCAACTTCTCAAGAAACTCTAGAGATTTTTAGAGGAGGCTGAAGACCAATTAAGTTTATTACATAGCCATTTCCAACAATAGTTGGAAAATGGGTAGTCATATAGAAGATGTCTAATAGTTTCAAAGGCCTTTTTACATAAAACGCATCTAGAGGGATCTTCAAATCCTAACTTTGTGAATCTATCAGAGGTTAAGATTCTATCTTACATTACAGCCCATAGGAAAATCCCTACCTTAGGAAGACAAGCTGAATCTTAACACAAGTTGAGAGGAATTTCCATTTTATCCCATTCTTGAGAGTTTATGATAGTCTTATAACCTTTCTTTACACTATATTTACCATTTTTTGAATCCCCCCAGATCAGTATATCATTCCTAGCTCTATGATTTACTTTTCTGGTTAGCAAGAAAATCCGAATTTTGTTATTTCCTCCTGAGATAAAGTTGTATTCGATTCATTTTTCCATTTCCATCCTTCATGTGATTTCTCAATATAATCTTTAAAGTGAGTTCCCCATTGATCTATTAGAGTGTTTTTGATGTTGATAGGGAGATTAGCTTTATCTGGGGCCGGGAGTCCATCGCAAGAATCTTCCCAAAAAGAGCATCTTGTCCATTTCCTATGTCCCATGTTAGATTGTTTATTATTATCTCTCTTTTTTGCATCATGAAATTCTAGATTTTAGAGCCTTTGGGTGGGTTTTTAGTTTGGAAAAGAGAAATTGGCGCCAAACTATTTAAGTATTTGTGGTATAAGATTTTAGCCCATTTACTATCATTTTTTGGTACATCCTCCAAACTAGTTTAGCTCCTAGAGCCTCATTTTGCCAATTTATGTTTTTAATCCCTAAACCTCTAAATTACTTAGGTTTATAAATTAGGTCCCATTTTATCATAGCCAGTTTCTCTTTGTCTTCTGTTCCTTCCCAAAAGAAATTTTTAAGTTTTTTGTTTAGTTGTTTTCCAACACCTTTAATCATTTTATTTAATTTTAATATCATGTTTTTCTCTGTAATTATCATTTTATTAATCTTTAATATCATCTTTCTTAGCCTTCAAAAGAAAAAGTGTAGTAGGGCTACCCACTCTTATTAAAATTATCCTCTTCAAATTTGATCTCGAGTCCTTTCCTATAGTCTAAACTAATCATAATTGAATTTATGTATTGTTTTTTCCTCTAAGATTATAAAATATATTTTGGATGACAAAATTTCTTACATTTTCTTTAAAAATTGTGAAAATAAAAACAAGGGACTTGACCATGGCATGTAAAAAAGTTAGCACTCTTCCACAATATTGTATACTAAATTCCTTAAAGGTATATTCTAATTTTTTATCACAACGAGTTCAAAAGTAGAATGACTTAAACATTAGGTAAATAAAAATTTATAAATGTTTTTTGATAGTTATAAGGCCATAGCCAAATATATTTTATTAATATTGTACCTATATACAACCCAACCCACCAGGGGCACTGATAGGAAAGACCCAAGAGATAAAACGTTTGGTCTAGCCCCATAAATATAATAAAAGATTTTATTTTGAAATTTAACATTCATCCCATTTGTAGGCAAGGGGTATATGAGAGGTATATCTTATCCTCATTTATAATCTGATGCCAATGGTATTACATTTGTAGTATAAAAAATAGCACACCATATACTATTTACATTTATTTTGTATACATGGGGGATAAGTTGAAATATTTGGCAATGATTTTGTCTCTGATTCATCCTCTTTGATCATTTGCCTCTATGCCAACATATTGTACTAATTCTTCCTTGAAACATTCTAATATGTAAACCTAGATTGATGGACCATTCTATTCCTACATAGAAAATGAGCCATTACCTTTTGAAAACATGCCAACAATGTTAGCTAAACTATATCTATACTGAAAGATAAATACTACCTTTTCTCTGCATAAAAACTGAGTTAGTCATTGAGTAAGGAATAACCCTATACTAGTAAATGTCAATAAAAAAGTATACATCAAATCCTATTAATTTTAGCCTACCCCTTTAGTATCATTATAAAAAATTTGAAATAAACCCTTTCTGCAAGTATATTCTTACCATATACAAATAAATATATTATTGTATGTGTGTGTGTGTGTTTATACACTCATATACATCAGTATACCTATCATCCATTCATACAATAAACCTCAATAAGAAAGTAAGACATAGTGATCAATACATTACTTAGAAAAACAAATCCAGCATAAAATATTCATATTGAATAATAGTGTGAGCTAGAGTGACACATTAGGTAGGAAATCATTAAAAAATGGATGTGAGAGCATAAAGCCCACCGAAAGAGGATGAATAGAGGTAAGATAATGCATCACTATTATGGATGCATTCAAACTCCTATTGATGTGTTTTTAGCTGCCCTTATGAAAGGCCTCAAGATATCAACAAAATATTACACCTTACAAACAAAAACAAAAATTTATGACCAAGTTTTTCATAGTCCCACTAAGAGGGGGGTGAATCAGAAAATCAAAACTTAAACACTTAAATCTGAACTCTTGGAATCACTTTGTAATACTAAATATAGTAAATAACCAATTCACTAATAAACTTAATAACTTAAACAACTTGATACATCTCATATATTTAAATCAATCATTCAAATTTAGCAACATCAGATTAACTCATATAACTCCATATTTAACTCGGTTGACACCATATTTAACAAAGAAACCCAATTTAGGAAAAAACATTGTGGAAATTATAACCCACAATAAAAATGTACCCTTCTAAAGTACACTCGGTTAAGAAATTATCTTGTTAAACATTACAAACATATTTGCTAAATGTGACCCTGTTAGGGGATTTACCTAAGATCTATTAAGAGCTTCACCCTGTTAGGAGTGACCTTGTTAGAGGTCTTTAAACACTCTTTTGGAATGTCAGATAAGTCTAGGTTTTACAAATAGGACTGTTAAATCTACTCGATTAAGAGATTTCTCTATTACAAATATTAATAAGAAAGAGTAACCTTTGATCTGTAAATACAGTAGCTAACTTTTCTTGTGTCAGATCGTTTATGCTCAATTGAATATTGGCATCACATACTCCAATGACCTCTTTCTCAGAATGTACATTCTTCAATCTCTGTTTCTCTGTTCTGCTCGATAAATTTTGTTCTTCAACTTCTTCTTCTTCTCTGTTCAATTTATTAGAAACATACTCTTCATATTTCTCATACTTTATATAGACATACTTTTTCCTCTTAATCTCCTAAATTTGATTTTCCTTCATTTTCACTCAATCGTTTGATCATCTTCTTCATATTTCACAAATTGGTAAACCATATCACTTTGACCTTGGAACTTGTACTTTTCTTGGAACTCTTCACAATTCATTTTATACGCTTGATCTTCACCTTAGATGTTCTGATTGAATTTTCCCGTTTGTAGATCTTGTAACAAACTTCATTTAATTCATTTCCTCATCCATCTCATCATTGCTTCACATTAAATTTGATCTTATCATCATTTACAATCAATATTTTGTACTCGGTAAAACTTGCTTTGCAACTCGGTAATTGACTTCATTCACTGCTCAGTGCTTGACTTTCACTTGGTGCTTGGTAACTTTTGACCGACTCACATAATATTCTACCGACTGACTATGTCTATCTTGGTAAAGTAACTCTTTCAATCACAACTTTAATTCTTTTCAGTTACCAACTTGATCAATCAATTATACCGATTTGATAACATCAAATATATAGTAGAAAAAAACAATATTATTTTTACTTCATCATTTTCTCATCTATATTTGTCACTCATTTAACCTCTCCTCTTAAGATATGGTAACATAATAAAAATCAATTAATCAATTGCTTGACATAAAAGAAAAAATAACAACTGACATAACCATTTATACAATCATGATACTCAGTATCACGCAATCTTCATCATCTCCATCAGATATTCATCATTTAATCAACAATCTCACTCTTTGGCATTGATGACAACCACTATAATGATGATATAGAAATTTATGATGGCAACTGTCAAATACATAACTGTACTCCCTTTGAGTTGATATTTAGGTTTCCACTTTGATCTCTGATCTGAATCTCCCTCTTGGATAAATATTTTATTTCTATAATATACATTCTAAATCTCCTTCATGAGTAAATATTAGCAATTCATTCTCTCTCAATGTCAATATCTCCCTTAAGGATAAATGTCATCAATTCATTCTCTCCCTCTTTGGAAATAATTCCAAAAATTCATACCCCTGATAACTTCTTCTAGTACTGGATTATATTTGACATTTACTCGTAAATCATTATATACAAAAATATTTTGACAACTTCAGGAATCCCCTAAAGTGTGTCATACTAACATCAATTCAAAATTAGATATTCTAATGAAATATAGAATTGATACAACACGCCTCATGATCTTTAGTGAACATTTTATAGGGGAAGAAGCCCTAATTTACCTCTGAGATACTCAAAAGAATATTTAGATAGTGTCTTTGTAAAGATATCAGCCAATTGTTCCTTTGAATTTACATATTCCAATCTCACATTCTTCTCTTGAACTTGTTCTCTCAAGTAGTGATACTTTATAGAAATATTCTTGGTCTTTGAATGCATAACCAAGTTCTTTGATATAATAATAGCACTTGTATTATCACAACAAATAGTAACTAGATCTGTGATGTCTTCTTGCATACCTTCAAGTAAATTCTTAATCCATATTATGTTTGCACAATTCCTAGTAGCAACAACATATTCAGCCTTGATAGTAGACTGTGAAATACAAATTTGTTTCTTGCTCAGCCATGTAACCAATCTTTCTCCTAGAAATAATGCACTTCCACTAGTAATTTTTTTGTGATAAAAATTTCCTTTTTTTGTCATCAACATTTCCAGCCCAATCTACATCAGTGTAGAATTGTAGATCAAAAGTACCTCCTTTTTTGTACAATAAACCAAACTCTTATGTGCCTTTCAGATATCTTAAAATTCATTTTACTGTAGACATATATGTTTCCTTAGGATTAGAAGAAAATCTTGCAATAATTCCAACAACGTGTGCTATATCAGGTCTATTATGAACAACAGACTACAATTTACCAATCATGGATCGATAAAGAGTATTATCCACCTCTTGTGTTTCATCCTCTTTTGATAATTTACATCTAGTAACCAGAGGTGTTCCAATAGGCTTGGAATCTTCCATACCAAAATTTTTAAGAATCTCTTTGATATACTTGGCTTGTGTAATATAGATCCCTCCTCTAACTTGCTGTATATGTAGACCTCAAAGAACTTAATCTCTCCAATCATTGACATCTCAAACTCTTTTCTCATTTCATCAGAAAATCCTTTACATAAAGTATCATTTCCTCCATAAATAATATTATCAACAAAAATTTTAGCAATCAAAGCTTTATTGTCACTATCACATTTCAAGTAAACATTATTGTTATTACTTGCTCTTTGAAATCCTATTTTGATTAGATAAGAGTGCAATCTCTCATACCATACTTGGGGTGCTTGTTTCAAACCATATAAAGGTTTATGTAACTTACATACCTTGTTCTTGTTTTTGTTCCCAATAAATCCTTCAAGTTGCTCATTGTATACTTCTTCTTCAAGTATCCCGTTAAGAAATGCACACTTAACATACATTTGATATACCTTGAATCCTTTGTAAGAAGCATATGCTATAAGTATTCTAACTCCTTCCAATCTAGAAATAGGTAAAAAAGTATCTCCATAATCAATACCTTCTTCTTGTGTATAACCTTTGCAAACCATTCTAGCTTTATTTATGATAACTTCTCCATGCTCATTCAGTTTATTTCTAAAAATCTACTTAGCACCAATAACTTTTGTTTCTTTAGGCCTAGGTACTAATGTCCATGTCTTGTTCTTCTCAATTTGATCATACTCTTCTTTCATTTATTTCATCCAATCTTCACTATCTAGTGCTTCCTTTACTTTCTTTGGATCAAATGAAGATATTACACATGTTTTTTCTCTTACCTTTCTTTTGTTCATCACTCCAGTATTCTTATTTCCTATAATATTTCTGAGGGAATGGTGCCTCCTCACATACTTTTCCAAAATAGGCTCTGTAGGTCTTGGTTCTTCAATATCAACATTCAGTTGTGGAACTCGTTGTTCGTCTTCTGCCTCGATAGGTGCTCTTGGTAAGGTATCAAGAGCATTAGGTTGTACATATACAAAATTATCATGATACTCAATATCACTCAGTCTTCATCATCTCCATCAGATATTCATCAGTTAATCAACTATTTTTTTGTTCTTTTTTTGTAAGAACCAAACTAGGACCTTTCCTTTAGTGGTTAATCCATTATAATTTTAAAAATTTAATACCTTTCCTTCATATATCACTTATCTAATTTTTAAGGGACAAGACCAGTCAATCTGATAATATTTGAATTGAAACAACCTCTCATCCATCCATTTTACCTTAACTTCAACTAAATCTAGCCTTAGATACATGAATAACCACATTTCAAGATAAGAACAAAGGAAAGTCTTGAAATCAAATGAGTCAATAAGATAAAAATAAGGTAAAGTTAACACGTATCTAATAGGACATCATAAGGAAAACAAAGCCAAGAAGAAAAATAGTAGTTAAATGAAAGAATACATACACACACACACACACACACACACACACACACACACACACACACACACACACACACACACACACACACACACACACACATATATGTTGACNAAAACACACACACACACACACACACACACACACACACACACACACACACACACACACACACACACACACACACACATACACACACATATATGTTGACGCACAAAAAGTCGACAAGCACTCTGCAACATCATTATCAACCCACAAGTGGTCTGTAGCAGAGGAGAACACCCTGAACTACACAAAGGATGGAGAAGGAAAGCCCCAACCGAAGCTGAGGTCATTTATGAAGGCCATCCAAAATGAGAGGATTTTTTCAGAGAGAGCCCGATTCATCTCATCCATTGAAAAATGTGCAACAACATGCGCAACAACACCCGTAGGAACTACAGGGTAGGTTTCGTCGACCCCCAAACTTGACATTAAACCTAACCCACAAATAGATTCTGGAATAGAACTGGAGAAATCTAGACTTAGAGAATATAAGGTATATATTATGGATGATCTCCTAAATAGAGTTTGCACAATAGATATTTGTATATAAAAGAGACCTATGCCATAATTTAACCATTTACATTTAATTTGTAATTGATAAGAGATAGAGATTTGGAAATGAAAGAGAAGATTAATGGAGTAAAATACCTACCTCACATCATAGCAGAACTAAAAAATACCATTTTTTGAAGCCTGTGATGAGTTTCTAGAAAATATGAGAGCAGATCTGGAATAGAAACACAGAGATGAACAAAACCCATAAATCTTTTTCTATTCTGACATAGTTCTGATTTGTACCCTCAACTCAATGTCACCATTGACTGAGAATTTCTAATTTTGACCTAGGGCAGAATTGACCTAAAAAATCTCCGACAGGAAATCTATTCTCAAATCCCGAAACTTTGCCGAAAAAGGTACTCAAATCTGCGCTCTAATCCACTGTTTATGAACCTGTAACTCCTGAAACTACACTTACAAATATATGAAAAAGAGGGGTTTTGGGGCGGCTATATAGGGTTTTTCCTTACTCAAACCCCCATTTTGGTGATCTCCACCTCCATAAATAGCCGAATATAGTAAAATATATGTGTGTGCGTTGCTCTTGGAAAGATCTTTGAATGTGCAATGTCAAGATCTAATCCTCTAGATTAAAACCCTAACATGAATTGAAAATGAGAGAGAAATGCATAGATTTGAATTCCCATAGTTTCTACCCCATGATAGTATCTTTTGAAAGCATGAATGTTGAAAATGGTGGATCCAAGAAGAAGGAAGGAAGGAAGAAGTCTCTCTTGCTCCAAAGAAGATCCACAATGGCTAGTCCACAAAAATGCTTTTATGTATCAATGCATCATCATATCTTGTCCTTCTATATCATCCTCTTCCTTTCTTGCATCATCATCATGTCATAATCATAATGGCATCATATCATCTTACAATTTTCTTTCATGTCAAAATGAAGGCAAAAGAGAGTGTTTATATAAAGATCTCAATATAGACCTCCTAGGGTAATGCAAGGGACCCAAATTCAAATTTCACCTTGAATTATGGTCCAATTACAATCACCAACCAAGGAGGGGATGTGTTAATCCAAATATTTGGGAAAACACTTCCGCATCCGGAACCGGGGACCTATTTTAAGTTTTAGAACCCAGATAAGCTCTAGATTTGAAAGAAGGGACCACCTCCTGATAGAGGTCAAGGTTGACCTTGACTCTAACCTAGGTTAGAATCAAACTCAACCCAAACTTGAGGTTTCAGGCTGGTCTCCTTGGGAAATCTGTAGGATTCCCAGGTCAATCAGGGACCCAGGAAGGGGAGAAAACACACCACAATGCTGGATAGAGGCACAAAGGCCTAAGATTGGGTATGATGAATATTTAGGAGAGCCAATACATAGGTTCTACCTAAAAATTGAGTCATAGAAAGGGAGATTAAGGAGGACCCAAAGGATCCTAACCCTAATTTCACCTAGAAATGGAGAATCAAGTGCATGTGCATTCTAAATGCAAATCTAATATGAAAATGTACTAAAAGAGGGTGCTAAACCTACCAAATGGAATTTCTTCCATTTGAAGATGATACATTTAGCCCCCACTTTAGCTTAGGTATGACACTACGTATATATGCAAGCTAAAGTTAGAAAACATTGTAAACTAAAAAGGATATAGCCAAGTCCTCAATGTGGAGATCCTACAAGAAACTGTTAGTATCCGCACCCTATAGCACACAACGTTAATGAAAATCCATAGAGAACCTAAGCCTTACTGAGATTATTTTGAAAAGTGCATAGAGCCCCTTATGCCCCCCACTTTTGGCTTACTAATTCTAAAAGGTAAAAGAGGGTGATAAAGTTAGGTCTATACACTAGATATGCAATTTATTAAAAATTCCTTTCCTAAACCATTAATGATGATTTTGAAAAATCTTCCTAAACCAATTCAAGAGGTTAGGTATATGAATCATGATTCCCATTCCATTGACGACATTGAAAACAGAGCTACCAAAATCAAGTTATGATGAAAAGAGTGAATGCCTATCTAAATGCTTGTAAAGGGAAATTTGAATTTGACCTAAGTAAATTCAAAAGAAACCCTAATAAAACCCTAATTTTCAGCTATAAATAAGATGAAGAAACACTTACCTTCTCATTCTTACCATTTGGAGAACTTTTAATCAAGGAGAAAGATTCCCAAGAGAGAAGAACTTCAAGTGAGTCGCATGGAGGTCCTGAAAGAGTGCCTGGCCAACGGACAACCACTGCTTGAGGTAGGTTCCTTGTTTTGGTGTTTGTGATTGAGAAATTCCTATTTTTATAGGGAAGGTCAACCTTGACCCAAAAAGGTCGACCATGACCTAGTTATGTTGACCTTGATCCTTGAAGGTCGACCACAACTAGGAAGTTTCTATCCTTTCTAGGGATAAGGTCGACCTTGACCCAAAAAGGTAGACGCTGACCCAGAAAGGTTGACCTTGACCCAGAAGGTTGACCTTGACTAGGTCAAATGAGTATTTGTAGTTGTTTGATGATATATTATTGATATGATGTTGTTTGTGCTGACATGATCTTGTCTGTCTCTAAGAGAACCCCTTTGGAGGGATTTTATGACTGTTAAAGAGAACTTGTCTAAGCTGTAGTAGGATGAGATACAACTATTGAGAGATGTGGGATTGTACTAGGTAGAAATCCTACCATAGATGAGGTTCCATCGGTCCATGATATCAACCATGATAGAGAGGTGGGATGAGGACACTTGTTCCTTTCATCTTCCATCATGAGAGATCATGATCACATTGGGTGATGTATATATGATCCTACAACTTCCAGTATGAGGCAAGCCTGTTAGACTGAGAGTGCAGCGGGGTCCTCCCAAGGTGTTTTTAGATGGGGAGTATTGTTTTGGATGAGTACCATAGATGAGGAACTGATCAGATCAGATCACTCTATTAGCCATACTAGCAGGTCTGACACCCTTGGTACAAAGAGTGATGCTATGTATACTCTCTTTGGTTATAATACCCAACATAAAGGGTATAATTTTCTTAGCACCATTCACCCATCTTGTACACAGGGTGGAGAGTGATATGATTGTTTCGTCATGGGGCCGCAACATGTTAGCCCATATTTACCATTAGTTGAGTCAATTAGTGAGATTTCAGTGGAACTCCAGGTTTGGATGTTTGAGCATTACACATGTATGCAAGCATAGGCTATTCTAGTGACTGTAGATGCAAGAACACCAAGATATTTTGCATATTCGCTAGCAGATGTCTAGAAATATGGAGATATCCTCTTTTGGAGGGTACTCTTTGACTGTATACCAGGTATTGATGTGATATAGAGACCATACTATTGGATGACATGATGACCAGATACTCAATACCAGTTGAGACACTCCCAGCAACGCAAGCTGCTAAAGGGTCCTACCAGTCATGCAGTGATGCTATTTTATTATGATAGAGTGATGAGATAGTTTGGTTTGACATAGGGGGCCCCCCAGATAGTACCTTGGTATGAATATCTGACGAGATACTATCAGAGACCCAACACCATACGCCAACCCACAATAGAAGATATTGTGGATAGCGAGACATATGAGACTGAGGATACAGAGGAAGATCCCAATGTATCCCATTTAGGTGTGAGTAGAGAGTATATTAGATATTGGAGTCTATAGGGGACCCACCCTATCTTCCCTGATGACTACCCTATAGGTGATCCAGGTCTTTCAAAGAGGATGCACTGAGGTGGTGACCTACTAGAGGAGGAGGAGGAGGATCATAGAGATGAGGAGGAGCCCATACCCAAGGGAGATCCCATGGAGGAGGAGAGAATAGAGGAGAGAGCATAAGAGAGAGAAGATGAGGGAGCATATTAGAGAGCATAGGATATGCCCCCAGGTGGTAGTACATGTGTAGATGATCAGGCGATCCATGTTGTACCATTGAGATCATGATGACCTCCCTGTGCACATACAAAGACACCACCACCTAGACCTAGACATAGTGAGTGAGGAGAGGGTAGTCACTCCATGCCCCCACCATCTAGATCCTTTGGTGACACCTAGGAGGGAGATCTAGGTATGGTACATGTAATTTGATTAGAATATTTCAAGTAAATATTTTTCTAGAAGAAGTACTAAAAGATAAATATGTTTGAATTCTGCAGCTAGCGTAACGAAGTGGATGAGATTTGTGTTTGAGGTTTTGAAGGATACATGTATATCCTATTGACTACTAGCTAGCGAGCAAGAGTCCCTTATTGGACAGAGGGATCCCGATAGGCATGCAGATATTTTTGCATGCATCTAGCGAGACCTGAGGTTATGTAAAGAAAGAGAAGAGAAATAGATGGCTGACCTATAGAGAGATCAGGAGCATAACTATGAGATGAGAATATTGAGGATTTGTACATGGACTACCGTACCAAGATCTTCAACCTCACACCACAGAGCAGAGAGAGCTAGGAGCCACCGACCCTCAAAGAACAGACATAGAGATTGATAGCCATGGCATATGTGCCATATATGTACCAAACTCATGGAAGTTTATATATATATATATATATATATGAAATTTATTTTTTCTTGCCTAGTTAGTTCTATGATTCATTACTTGTTCTTTTCATCAATACACAAAAACTTAACATAAAGAAAGAGTGAATTTATGTATGAATGTATTCAAATCACATAACCTACAAAATAAACATAACTATTCTATGGGGAATACATAGATACATAAAGAAAAATTGATGTGTTAGGGATAATAACATTTGAGATGGATAATATTAATAGGTTCCTTAAGGGGAACATCAATCTTATAAGCACCTAAAGTGAAATTCTCAATTACCTCAAAAGTTCCAAGCCAATTAGGGCTAAATTTCCCTTTTTCACCAGGTAAAGCATTCACATTCCTTTGATTTTCATATAAGACTAAATCACCTACCAAAAATGATCGTTCAATCACCTTATGATTATAATTTTTTTGAAGTGATTTATGGTAAGCCTTAATATGTTCCAAAGCATTTATTTTTTGTTCATCCAACATTTCTAATTCTTGTAATCATTGTTCCTGAAAAGTATCCTTGTCAATTATACCATGGAATGAAACACGTAAAGAAGGTATTTCTAATTCTAATTGCATAGTAGCATTAGTACCATAAACAATATTATAAGTAGAAGTACCCATGGTAGTATGGACACTAGTCCTATAAGCCCATAAAACATAAGTAAGTTGGGTATGCCAGTCTTTCGCATGCTTATTGACTGTTTTCCTTAAGATTTGTTCAATAAATTTGTTCAATTCTTCGACTTGACCATTAGATTGAGGATAGTAGGGAGTAGAAAATCTATGTTGAATACGATATTTCTCCAATAATTTTGTGACTTCTTTTTTCTTGAAAGAAGTGCCGTTATCTGAAACTATCATTGAAGGAATACAAAATCGTGCTATAATATGATTAGGAATAAAATCACAAATAACATTCGTAGTAGTAGAATGGAGAGGAATAACCTCTTACCACTTCGTAAAGTAATCTGTAGCCATGAGGATGTATGTATGTCCTTGAGAAGAAGCTGGTGAGATTTTTCCAATAATATCAAAACCCCAAATACTAAAAGGCCATGAAGCAACTTGATTATGAAGCTTACGAGCAGGAGCATGAATTAAATTACCATGTTGCTAAAATTGAGGACACTTCTTAACAAATTTAAAAGAATCTTGTTTCATTGTTTGCCAATAATATCCCATTCTAAGGAGTTTATTAACTAAGGATTTCCCACCAAAATGTCCCCCACAAGAACCAGAATGAGCTTCTTCTAAAGCTATCAAAACTTTAGTTCTACCAAGACATCTTAATAGAAAACCATTATAAGAATGTTTGTAAAGTGTATTTCCCAAAGTGATATAATGTGCTGCAAGCTTCCTAATACAATTAAATGCATGTTCCTTGTTGCTGATTCAGGAAATGTATTGTCTTTCAAAAAATGAAAGATATGCGAATACCATTCATCCAAATGCAAGTTAAAACAATCAGCAGTAACCTTATTAGAAATTGTAGTGTGTTTAAGAGTGTGTATAGTAAATTGAAAGTCTTCAGCATTATTATCAAGACAAACCAAGGAAGTTTCACTTTCCATGGCATCTGCATGTCGATTATCTTTCCTAGGTAAGGTCTGAATCGTATACGAAGAGAATTGTGAAAGAATATCAAGAGCCAATTCTTTATATTGCATCATTTTATCATTCTTAGTCTGATAACCCCCTTTGATTTGTTCAACAATCAATTATGAATCCCCGTATATTTCCAAGTTTTTAATATGAAGGGATGAAGCTGCTCGTAAGCCAACTATTAAAGCTTCATATTCCGCAATATTGTTAGTACAAGGGAAGGTCAATTTATATGACATAGGGATTGGTTTCTTTGTAGGAGGGATCAAGATAATGCCCACACCAGAACCTGTCTTGCATCTAGAACCATCAAAATATAATTCCCAAACATCTTCTTTCTTAATAGCTAAAATATTCTCATTAGGAAATTCTATTGAGGTGATGCTCGTATTAGAATGATGACAAGGATCCTCAACTAAGTAATCAGTTAAAGCTTGTCCTTTAATTGACTTTTGAAGAATGAAATTAAGATCAAATTTTGTAACTAGCATCACCCACTTAGCTAGACGACCAAAGAGATTAGTTTTTGAGAAAATGTGTTTTAGAGGATCAAATTTAACAATCACATTAACCTCAACATTCAATAGATAATGCCTAATTTTTTGACAAGTGTAAACTAAAGCCAAGCATTGTCTTTCTAAATTGGTATATCTTGTTTCATAATCAAGTAAAGTCTGACTGATGTAGTATACCAGTCTTTTCTTACCTTCGCTATCATGTTGAGCCAACAATGCACTTACAACATGGGAAGTAGCGGAAGTATATAGATAGAAAGGTTTATTAAATTGAGAAGGTTGCAAAATAGGAGGATTAGCAAGATAATCCTTTAATTGCTCAAAGGATTGTTTACATTCCTGGTTCCAAGAAAAAGCATGGTATCTTTTCTAAGCAAGGAGGTGAAAGAAATAGTTCTATTGGCTAATTTGGAAACAAAGCGACGAATAGCTTGTAGTTTTCCTTGTAAACTACGTAATTGAGAAATATTATTAGGAGGAGGCATGTTAACAATAACATTAATCTTTTCAGTATTGACCTCTCTGCCTTGCTTAGAGATTATAAATCCTAATAATTTACCAAAATAAACTCCAAAAGCACATTTCTCAGGATTTAATCTCATATTATAACTCCTAATTCTTTTAAATATTTGCCTTAAAATAAACACATGGTCCACTCTTTGTATAGATTTTGCCAAGATGTCATCTACATAATCTTCTAGAATCTTATGAATATAATCGTGAAAAATCAAGGTCATAGCACGTTGATAAGTTGCTCCTGCATTTCTTAATCCAAAAGGCATCATGACCCAAAAAATGTTCCTCAAGGTGTTATAAATGCGGTCTTAAGTTGGTCTTCAATAGGAAAAAAGATTTGATTATAACCCAAAATCCCATCCATAAAAGATAATAAAGCATGATCTGTTGTCGAATCCACAATTATATCAATATTGGGCAGGGGAAATCATATTTTAAGGATGCCTTATTTAAATCTAAAAAATTAGTACACATCCTGATCTTTTTCTCTCCTTTAGAAATGACCACAATATTAGAGATCCATTCAGAGTAATCAATAGAATGGATGAACCCAACACCTAATATTTTTTCAATTTCAGCTTTCACTAACAAGGCAATGGTCGGATTCATCTTTCGGATTTTTTGTTTCATAGGTTTGACATTAGGTTTGAGAACAATATTGTGAGTAACAATCTTAGGATCTATACCCTACATATCCAAATATGTCCAAGAAAATATATCCTTATATTCAAGCAAGAGGGAAACCAATTGATCATGTTCATCTTGGCTTAAACATTTCACCACTTTGATTGTTTTTTCAGAGTCATTCTTATCCATTTGAACTTTCATAGTATCAGTTATTAATAAATTACTTTGCATGAGAGATTCCATTGGCAAAGGAGAAATATCTTGTTCATCACATTCTCCAAAATAGGCTTCATTATTCAAACAATAAGGCTTTCTCCTTTTATGATGAAACGTAGGTAGATCTTGATAAGCTCCTAAAAACTCAGCTAGGTCTTCATCCTCAGGAAAAATATCCAAACTAGGTTTTTGATCCATGTCAAGGAGAAGCGGATTAACCAATTTTAAATGTCCATCGTAGATATGATTGACATTAAGAGGAAAAGCCAATGTTTTTTTATAAGGATTGAATCCTAGCCCATAAGTATAATCATAAACTTCATTGTCCAAGGGCATTTGCATACCTTGTTCATATTTTCCACACCCTTTCCCATTGAATCCTGATTTCCTAAGTAAATGATAACCAGAACCACATTTATCGGCAATATCAGATTGAGTTAAAGGAGTGGCATATGTCACAATGTCATAGAAATCTGGTTTTATTTTCTGAATTGTTTCTTCAAGTGAAGCAGAAACAAAGTTACTTTTTAATTTCCCAGAAAGCAGAGAAGGAATAAAAACTTGTTTTTCAAACCCATTTTGTTCCTTCATGAACTCTAAATCAGAAACTTTGTATTATACCATAAAAGAAGGATTAAAATCCAATGTTCCCCAATCATCTTCAGTCAAAGAAGAGGACAGAGCTTCAACTTGTTTAACTTCAGGTGGTTTCTTAGGTTCCTTACTTGGTTGTATAGGTTCAAAAATCTTAGCATATTCCACATTTAAGAAAGGATTTGGCACATCATCCACATGTAGTGTATACATCAGATTGTTATAAATGAACCTAACCTTACGATGTAGAGTAGAAGGAATCACATGCATATTATGTAACCAAGGTCTTCCTAACAAAAGGTTATAATTGAGAGGTCCAGGCATAACATGAATAGGTTTGTTAAGAAGGACTGGACCAACCTTAATAGGTAGTGTAATAATACCCAAAGTTTTCTTTGCAATGTTATCAAATACATGAATAGGGATATTATCTAGTTGAATGGTTGTAAGATCAACCTTAATAGCCTTAATCATATCCATGCTACAAACATTAAGCCCAGATCCATTGTCAATTAATAATCTACAAATGATACTCTGATTAATAGAATCATCAACCATAAGGGCATAATATTGATTCTGCACCTCAACATAAGGTAAATCATCATTAGTGAAAACAATAGTAGGTACAGAAGGCATAGTATTCATGCACTCCAAACATCAATTAATATTCTCTTGGTTAGGAGGCAGAGTAGGAAGAGTAGATAAAGCTTTTTGTAATGCCTCATGATATGTAGGAGAAGTCTAAAGTAATTCCCATAAAGACATCTTAGCTGGAGTAGCGCGTAATTGCTCAACTAAGTCATACTCCTTAAAGGAAGAAGGTAACCTAGGTGCTTGAGGAATCATGGGTTGAGAAGGAGGTAAAGAGGTTGGGACAGTAGGTTGAGGATTATTTTGTGCACGATAAGCATGTGAAACGGAACCCGCATTATCAAAGAAATCCAAAGGATCTTTAGGCTTACCCTTAATAGTTATTCGAGGACATCCTTTTACCGTCATCAAAGGTTTAGGGAATAACATTATAGATGCCTCAATGTTGCAAATAGTGGAACATGAAGGTAACCATGCACACATCCTATGGTAAAGGTCAATTGGAGAAGTTATGGAGGAGGATGAAATAGGAATAGGATCCATGGAGATTCTATTCGAACCATTTTCATTCTCACTTCCATGTACCTCATTAAGGGATCTATCCTTTTGTACAATAAAATCCTCATCAAAGTATTCAAAACAAGAGTGATACATGTTGAACACACAATCAAATTACAAGCATGTAAATGTTTTTGTGTTTTTAAAGAAGGTTTATAATTTTTATGTATTTTTGGAATATAAATGAAAAAGAATAAAAGAAAACCTACTTTTATATGCATGCAAGATCTAATATGAAATGTAAATCTAACACCAAAGAGAAAGAGTTGTCTATCGCGGGTTCACCAAAATGTAAGGTATATATTATTGATGATCTCCTAAATAGAGTTTGCACAATAGAGATTTGTATATAAAAGATACCTATGCCATAATTAACCATTTACATTAATTTTTAATTGATAAGAGATATAGATTTGGAAATGAAAGAAAATATTAATGGAGTAAAATACGTACCTCACATCATAGAAGATCTGAAAATACAATTTTCTGAAGCCTGTGTTGAGTTTTTGGAAAATCTGAGACCAGATCTGGAATAGAAATGCAGAGAAGAACAAAACCCAAATTTTTTTTTCCGTTCTAACATAGTTTCAATTTGTACCCTCAATTCAATGTCACCATTGACCCAGAATTTATGATTTTGACCTAGCACAGAATCAACGTAAAAATTCTCTGACATGAAATCTCCTAAAATCTTGCCAAAAGGGTATCCAAATTTGCACTCCAATCCACTGTTTCTGAACTGTAACTCCCAAAACAACACCTGCAAATATCTAAAAAAGAGGGGTTTTGGGGTGGCTATATAGTGTTTTTCCTTAGTCAAACCCCCATTTTGGTGATCTCCACCTCCATGAATAGCCCAATATAGTAGAATATATGTGTGTGTGTTGCTCTTGGAAAGAGCTTCCAATGTGCAATGTCAAGATCTAATCCTCTAGATTAAAACCCTAACATGAAAATGAGAAAGAAATGCATAGATTTGAATATATTAAAGAAAGCATACCAAGCCTCCAAGGATAAATTATTCCTACCAAACTCATAATCCATAGTTTCTACCCCATGATAGTATCTTTTGAATGCTTGAATGTTGAAAATGGTGGATCCCAGAAGAAGGAAGGAAGGAAGAAGTCTCTCTTGATCCAAAGAAGATCCATAATGGCTTGTCCACAAAAATGCTTGTATGTATCAATGCATCATCATATCTTGTCCTTCTATATCATCCTCTTTCTTTCTTGCATCATCATCATGTCATAATCGTAATGGCATCATATCAAATTATGATTTTTCTTTCATTTCGAAATGAAGGCAAAAGAGTGTTTATATAGAGATCTCAATATAGACCTCCTATGGAAATGCAAGGGACCCAAATTAAAATTTCACCTTGAATTATGGTCCAATTACAATCAACAACCAAGGAGGGGATGTATTAATTTGAATATCGGGGAAAAAACTTCCGCATGCGACCTGGGGACCTATTTTAAGTTTTAGAACCCCGATAAGCTCCAGTTTTGAAATTGGGGACCACCTCCTAACAGAGGTCAAGTTCGACCTTGACCTTGACCTAGGTCATGGTTGACCTCGATTATGACCTATGTTACAATTTACCTCAACCTAGACCTAAGGTTTCAGGCTAGTCTCCTCTGGAAATCTGCAGGATTCCTAGTTCAACCAGGGACCCATGAAGGTGAGAAAACACACCAGAATGCTGGATAGAGGCACAAAGGCCTAAGAGTGGGTATGATGAAGATTTACGAGATCCAATTTATAGGTTCTACCTAAAAATAGAGTCATAGAAAAGGAGATTAAGGAGGACCCAAAGGATCCTAACCCTAGTTTAACCTACCATAATAGAGGTGCTTCCATTTCAAGATGATACTGAGAGATTGCTATATTTTTTTCTGCTGTTAATTTTTCTAGGCTTCCTTCTAGAGCTTCCTCAATGACTGGTTTCAGTGGGTGTGTAGAAATAAATTAGGATTGCATTTTTATTACTAAAGAATGATTCAAAAGGGTTTGTTCTTGTTATTTTTCCCTGACCCTAAATCTCAGAAGTCTGTGGTGGATTGACAATATTGGAAAGTCGAACCCTATGAATTTAGATCCATTCGATGGTCCCTAGAGGCCTTGGATAATGACATCCTTACCCTCTCTAGCCCTAGATGGGTGGTTATAGGCAACTTACCCTCGATTCTTCTTAACCTTATCCCATAGGCTCTCGATTCGGTTGGAAAATTTTTGAAGATTCATCAGTCTAATACCCTAATCCCCCACACTGATGTTCATGTTCTTATCTCACTCAAGCCTGGTGTTGATTTCCTAGATTTCCTGCACTTCAACTTGGGTGGCTCTCCCATTGTTTGCCCTGTCACTTTTTTGGGAGGGATTAATAGTTGCTACCTCTACAGAAAAGATGGTCATAAGAAACATGAATGCCCCATTTTAACCAAACGGTTACCACCTCCTGAAGCTCCACCCACCAGCCCTGGTCCCTCCTCATCCCTCGATGTGTAGAACCCTGATGCTTCTGCTAGCTCTTCACTATATTCAATCTTGACTCCATCCCCCAACCCTGGTGTAGCCCTTGACTTTGCCCTAGCCCAAGATACTACTACTCAATATTGGAGGAAAGAAGTTGTGGCTCTTGCCGAGACCCTGGATAAACTCAAAGGATAATTTGACAATTAGCCTATCCCTCTGGCTATTAACCTAGAAGTGCCCGATGCTCTTCATTCCCTATCAAATGCCAAAGATCTGGAATTTGGTCTAAGACCCAATGATTTCCCCACCTTGAATAAACATAGAAATCTTAACGAAAATCAGATTGCACTAGAAAGGATTCAATTGAAGGATTACAAGATCAGAGCCATCTCTAAACCCAAGTACAAGACATACTATATTCTCCCTCCCAGTCAAGAGGCTTCTTCTGGTCTACCGCCATCACTCAGTATGCCTATAGATAAGGAGGATAGTCCTCAAACTTACTCTGGCCCTCCTATAGTTGATCCCCCTGCTCTAGCTAACGATAGAGAAGATACCAACTTGGCACCACAAAATGGTGAGGATGACAAGCTAAATGAATTTTCTGTTGTGGTGATTTCTGCACCCCCCACTTCCTCCCCCACCCAACATTAGAAGGATTGACTCCTAGAGGAAGGTAGTGTCAGAGCTACCCTCTGTAGATATATAGATTTTGGGGGTGGTAGTAGACCAAAAGGAGGATTTGGGCTTGGAGGAGGGAGAGATAGAGGCTGGCCAAGAAAAGTATCCCCAAGAAGAGAACATGGCCTTCGTGTTCACCTTAGGTAACAAAGATAAGCACAGGAAAACTAGGAGGCCTTTGAAATTTTCAGCACCAGATGAGACAGAGGGGATTAATATCAAAAGGAAAAGGGGGAGACCCCCCAATACCTTTGGCAACCTAAAACCACACAAATCATAGAAGATAGACATGCCCCATTATTTCAGGAACTTTAAGGCTCCAGTAGGTCCAGACAAATGAGTTCTCCATGGTAGTAAACTATGCCTCATGGAATGGCAGAGGACTAGAGTCCTTTGACAAAAAAATGTAGTCAAGAGATTTCTACAACTCAACAAGGAGATTGATATCCTTATGATTCAGGAGGTTAAAATAATTGGGCTCTCCCTTAATATTTTCCTGAAATGTATTTGGAAGGATGCTGAGGCATTCTCCACCAAGAACCAGAAGGGTAAGGGATGTACATCTATCCTAATAGGCCCAAGATGGAAGAAATCAGTTAAGGAGTGGGGATTCTCTCCTTGTAATAAAGCAGTTTGGACTAGTTTTAAAGAAGGGGATTATAATTTTGGGGTGTGCTCCATGTATGCTCCTAACAAGCACAATGCCAGAATTGAGTTATGGAAATGGTTATCCAAACTAGACAACATTCCTTGGATTATTTCTGGAGACTTCAACATGATAGAGAAGGCCCAAGACAAAGAAGGAGGACTTACATTTGAATGGAAGGGCAATGAGATGATCTTCTGGAATAGGATGGTTGCTAAACCGAACCTCTTTGACCCACTAGCTGGGAAAAAAGTGAATCTAAAGGTATTTGGTTCACATGGTCCAACTTACAAAAATGAGAGAAGAGGATATACTCCAGGTTGGAAAAAATATACATGAACAAACAACTCTTCAACTGCTCACCCACTCCTCTAGACAATTGTGTTAAGGTCCACCTATTCACCCTTTCAGACCACCACCCCATTCTCTCCTATATACACCTAATCATGGACAAGGTCTCATCTGAGGGTAGGAAGGAGGGATTTGCACTGAATTCCTCTCTAATTGAGGATCCAAATGTGCAATTTTCAATCAAAATCATTTCCTAGTTTAATGAAGCAGTTGCCAAACATGACTCTGAGATATGTAGATGGAATCAGACCACCAAATCCTGGCACACAATGCTAAAGGTGGTGGGCAAGAAGAAAGTCAAAGATGGGAGGAGGAGAGAATTTAAGTTAGTACAATCTCTCCAAGAGGTAGAGCACTATATTGAAGACAACCCCCATGACCTCACCCTCTTTGAAAAAGTTTTGCACACCCGTGATGCCCTCAAAAATCTGCAATTGATCAAAACCGGGGGAGCTAAGATCTGAGCGAGAGTCAACTGGATTAACCTGGGAGATAGAGGTTCACAATTTTTTTTCCATACACTTAAGAAGAAAGAGGTGAGAGATAGATTCTATTGTATTAGAGAGCAAGGAGTTGACCTTACTGATCAAGGAGATATTACCAATACTTTCTCTATGTTTTACAATAAACTATTCACCTCAGAAGATGATGATGCCATAGAAGCGGCCAGATAGAAAATCAGAGATATCATCCCTCAAAAGATCTTAGAGGAGGATACAAGAGAGATAGGGAGAGAGCTCTCTATCAAGGAAATCAGAGAATCCATTCAGAGCACGGCCATTGAAAGGCCCCTAGCCCTGATGGACTAACAATGGAATTCTATAAGAGAAATGTGGAGTGGATTAGCCAAAGCCTTCTCTTGACCTGTAGAGAAGCTATTCAAGCAAGATCACTAGGCCCCACCATCAATGCCAGACTTATTAAGCTGATTCCAAAGGAAGGTGAGAAGCTCCTTATGAAAAATTGGAGGCCCATTACCTTACTTAATGTTGTCTACAAGATTCTAGCCAAATCTCTCTCTCTCTCTCTAAGGCTGGTTAACATTCTCCCCAAAGTGGTCAACAACACCCAAACTGGGTTTGTCTAAGGGAGATACATACTAGAGAACCTCATAAATTTTTGGGAAGTACTAGACTGGGCCAAATCCTCTAACCAAAACTGCTCAATGCTACTCATTGACTATGAGAAAGCATACGACATGATTGAATGGAAGTTCATCCTTTGTATGCTAGAAAGCCTAGGTTTCCCAACCTGCTTCTGCAATATCATGACCACACTATTGAATGGTGCTATGGAAGTAGTGGAGATTAATAAAGTCAGATCCAATGACTTCGAGCTATCTAGATTCATCAGGCAGGGGTGCCCCCTTGCCCCATCCCTCTTTGTTATTGATGCAGATTCCCTACACTATCTCCTGAGGGATGAATCCTTGTCCCCCAAAGTTATTGGAATATCCCTCCCCAATGGTATGGAAGTCTCAAACATCCAATTTACAAATGATGCTACAATCCTCATGAAACTTGAGGAAGACAACATGAATAGACTCATGATCAAATTAGACCTGTTCTGCTAGGCATCAAGCAGTAAGATATCTATTGCTAAATCTATCATGCTAGGGTGGAAGGAATAGCCTCCAGATTGGTGGAACAAATTTGGACTAGAATGGGGAGGGCCTAATCACACTATTAAGCACTTGGGCATTCCGTTTTCTGTAGAACCTAATATCAATAACATATGGAACTAGATTAAAGATAGGATACACATGGAGTTAACCAAATGGGGAAGTAACCTCCTTTCCTTTTTAGGTAGACTAAAAGTTTCCCATAAGTTTCTGTCCTCCTATCCTATATACTACTCCTCTACTTGTCTCTTCAATTAGAACCAGTTTGCTTAGATTCAGAAGAGTGTCATAAATTTCCCCTGGTCAGACAGTATGGGGAATAGGAAAACACATGCAGTGTCCTGGGAGTGGTGTACTAGAGATAAAGTGTGGGGAGGCATTGGCCTCAAAGACCTCAGGAGCCAAGGGATTTACCTAGCAGTTAAATGGATTGCTAAAGCTAATGTAGGGGAAGAACGTTGGAAGATTCTTGTCAGAAATAACTTGTACAAAGGCCATCCTTCCATGTCTAAACACTGGACTAATATGACCTATCCAAATTTTCTAGGGTTGAAGTACAAGGTGAAAGTTGAAGGATCTAATATCTTCAAACCAATCTACAAGGGATGGATGTATGTCAGAAGGTTTCTTGCCAGCACTAGCCCGTTGGAAGGTAATGGGGTGATATGTGGTGATAGGTCTATTTGGTGGAATCTTGAACATAATAAAAAACCCTTGGCACTTTTACAAGGATGCTCCACAAAAAAATGGGTAGATTATGGCATCAAATTCTTTTGAGATGTGATACTCAATGAAAATCTAATACCTTGGGACAAGTTGACATCAAATTTCTTCATTCCTCAATCTCAAAAGAGAACCTATACTATTCTCGTTGCTGCCCTCAAATCCTTAGGGAGAGTGGAGACCTATTTCTCCCCCAATACTTGTCCCTCCCATCTAGCCTAGAATGACAGCTCCCCCCTTCACCTGGTCAAAAGAAAATATATCTACCAATAACTCACCTATATCCCTACTATCATCTCACACACTAACTCTAAGTGGAACCTTGATACATCTCTTCTTGACTGGAACATGTATTTTTCCTCCTTGTGGTCAAGACCTCTGGAACCTAAGATTATCTGCTTCTTATGGAAACTTCTCCTTCACAAAATTCCCTTCAAGAAACCCAAGGGGGGAACCAAACCTCTATACTATTTGTAAGCACCCAGAATTAGTACTGCATGTGTTTTTTGAGTGTTTGTTTTCTTAAGAAAGCTGGAAAATTTTTGGGCTAACTTTCAAAACACACTTCCAAGTTCTTAACATCATTTCTGGATGTATTAACATCAGCAAATTTTGAAACTCTTTTTGGAATATTCTTTCTTCTGTTATATTATGGATTATTTGGAAGGCTAGGAATGATGATGTTCTAGCAAGGAAATGCATGAATCTTACTGAGCCTCTATGGAGACTCATATATATCAATGTTTCTCTATAGGTCACAACGATAATAAAGCTTAAGGAGAGAAGATTTATCTAGATTCTGAAGGAAGGCAAGGACACCATAGATAAAAGAGACAATTCCCATGGGTACACTACAAAATAGTCTGGGGCAGAATTCAATAGCCTCCTCGTAGACTTCCTCCAGTAAGTGAAAGAGGGGTGTAAATATATATACAGATCCAATCTTCCAAGAACATGAGATAGTGGGATACAATACAGTATCCCCTGACTCAAATGAGTCTGATGCTGACCATGAAGATCCTCCAGAGTAATCTTGTTTTATCTTTTGACTAATGGCATAAAATGTAATAGCGTAATGTGAATAAAAGTGTAATTTTGAGGCCTTTTTGATCTGGCTATGGCTATATGCCCTGCCCCAATGTAATGATTCGACTACTCTGTAAACTCTCCGATACTTTACATATATGCAATAGAAAAAAAAAAGAATCCTTAGATAGTGGATTTGTAAAGATATCATCCAATTGTTCCTTTGAATTCACATATTCCAATATCACATTCTTCTCTTGAACTTGTTCTCTCAAGTAGCGATACTTGATAGAAATGTTCTTGGTCTTTGAATGCATAACCAAGTTCTTTGATATATTAATAGCACTTGTATTATCACAAAAAATAGTAACTGGATCTATGATCTCTTCTTGCATACCTTCAAGTAATTTCTTAATCCATTCTATGTTTGCATAATTCATAGCAACAACAACAACATATTTAGCCTTGACAATAGACTGTGAAATACAAATTTTTTTCTTACTCAACCATGTAACCAATCTTTCTCCTAGGAATGATGCACCTCCACTAGTACTTTTTTTGTCACCAACATTTCCTTTTTTTGTCATCAACATTTTGAGCCCTATCTACATCAGTGTAGACTTGCAGATTAAAAGTACCTCCTTTTTTGTACAATAAACCAAACTCTTATGTGCCTTTCAGATATCTTAAAATTCATTTTACTGCAGACATATATGTTTCCTTAGGATTACAAGAAAATCTTGCAATAATTTCAACAACGTGTGCTATATCAGGTCTATTATGAACAACATACTACAATTTACCAATCATGGATCGGTAAAGAGTATTATCCATCTCTTGTGTTTCATCCTCTTTTGATAATTTACATCTAGTAACCATAGGTGTTCCATTAGGCTTGGAATCTTCCATACCAAATTTTTTAAGAATCTCTTTGATATACTTGACTTGTGTTATATAGATCCCTCCACTAACTTGCTGTATATGTAGACCTTAAAGAACTTAATCTCTCCAATCATTGACATATCAAACTCTTTTCTCATTTCATCAGAAAATCCTTTACATAAAGTATCATTTCCTACAAAAATAATATTATCAACAAAAAATTTAGCAATCAAAACTTTATTATCACTATCACATTTCAAGTAAATATTACTGTTATCACTTGTTCTTTGAAACCCTATTTTGATTAGATAAGAGTGCAATCTCTCATACCATGCTTGGGGTGCTTGTTTCAAACTATTTCAGGTCAAAAAGCTATTGATTAAATTTTTCTCAAAGTAGCATGTAAAGTGTCGTGTTGCATATTGAATCTTGAACCTTGAAGTCGGCAGTTCAAAGTTTAATTTCCCATTTCCCGCTGTGCAAGTCTACGCTCATCTTTTCAGTCGGTAAGTTTTTTAAATCCCATCATATGTGTAACATAATACTAAATCTTGAACCTTCAACTCAATAGTTCAAAGTTCAAGGTTCAATATTTCAAAAGACATCGTGCAATTTCAAAGTTCAAGGTTCAATATTTCAAAAGACATCGTGCAAATTCAAAGTTTGCAGATCCACTAGACTACCATTCCAGAAGTTCGGTTTGACAGCTTGAAAATTCTTATTTGGCACTTTCATGACATGTGGCATCAACTATGAGACCATTAATAATAAAATGGAAATCTATTTCATATCATGTTTTATTCTTGAAATAGTAATATATGCAATTGTCAAATTCCTCTGCAAACCTGAATTTGCTGATGACAGAAAAATAGTTATGTTATGAGGGGCATAAATTTCAACGCCACTGTTGGATCAGGTCGAATTTCAGATATGTGTTATAAAAACTTTTTTTCTAAATTATCACCAGAGCAATTTCCAAAATTATATCTAGTTGGAAAGATATAAATAACATAATGAAGGTCTATAAAAATAGACACATTTCCAGATTTTCTGATGACAGACAATTTAGTCTCAATGTGGGGCCCATAAATTTTTAGTCCACCGTTGGATTTATCTAATTTTTAAATATGGTGTTAGAAATCAAGTCTTCTAAATCTCCACCGGAGAGATTGGAAAAATACGGTTGCATTCAAAAGTTACGCATGACTGTGTAGAGGCCTATCAAGAAGACCAACAACCTCTTATTTTGACAGAAGATATGTTGGAATTGTCAATTCCATTTCAATGGGAACGATATTACAGAGGAGAAAATGATAAGTTATTTATCTATGGTGTATAATAATTTAGGTGGCAGCTGTCCTATGTGGATTATTTCTATTTTTACATGATACAAAGTATTGTTTAAATGAAGTGCGCTACATGTCAAACACCTATGCATGCCAGCCCATATGTTTAATTAAATATCACTTAACATTGCTGGAGATAATAAAGTAATGTTTGGTTTTCATAACTGAATATTATAAGGGGATTTATAAGAGTTTTATTAAAACTTTAGAAAGTATTCAGTTTTCAAGAATTAGTTACAGGAACTGAAACACAACCGTGCAAGACATTATTTATTGTAAAACCTTGGATGTAAACACGGTTCTTCTTCTGCTTTTGTGGGAGTCTTGTGGCTGCAAGAGGGGAAGAAGAATACATTTTTTCTGGATAGATTGTAATAGAGGGAGGGAGGAATTAGTTTATTTTTTTGCTACTTGATTTTATTGGCAGTGACAGAGTGATCTTAGGGTTATTTTGTTATGTTTTCTTGAAATAAAAAGGAATATTTGCATGTCAGATTTTGAGGTCTGAACATTTATTTTTATGATAGAAATCAATCATGTGATTGTTTCTTTCCTATTCTGGGACACAGTCCTACAATATTATGTTAAGTATGTGTTTGTTTGTAAATCTGTTGGTTGATAACTTGCAATTAGCAGAACAAATCTTGTAATTCCTTTAATTTTCTTTGTAATGTGGAAGACTTGGTAGATAGTCTTGTGGCTATTTTCTGGTTTTTCTCTTAGCAATCAGTTTGTAAATCTTATAATCACTATCATCCCATGGTGATGGGTGAATGTCAGAAAGCCTTTGTGTCTTCAGGTTTAAGACATAATATGTTATTTAATTTATTATAGATCTTTCTAAGAGGGAGCTGTACCTCTCAATTCAGACTAGGGAAATTACCAATACAATGGCAATCTGTCCAACTGTTAGTATTATTTGTTCTTCATGCTGGGCATTCTTGAGTCATTTTTCTTATCTCTTTTTGAAGGACAAATCTGTTTACTAACACAAACCATATAAAAATTTATGCAACTTACATACCTTGTTCTTTTTTGTGTTCCCAATAAATCCTTCAAGTTGCTCAATGTATACTTATTCTTCAAGTATCCCATTAAGAAATGCACACTTAACATCCATCTGATATACCTTGAATCCTTTGCAAGAAGCATATTCTATAAGTATTCTAACTCCTTCCAATCCAGAAACAATTGCAAAAGTATCTCCATAATCAATAACTTCTTCTTGTTCATAACCTTTGCAAATCTATGTAGCTTTATTTCAGTTAACTTCTCCATGCTCATTTAGTTTGTTTCTAAAAATCTATTTAGTACCAGTAACTTTTTTTTTCTTTAGGCCTAGGTACTAATGTCCATGTCTCATTCTTCTCAATTTGATCATACCCTTCTTTCATTTCTTTCATCCAATCTTCACTATCTAGTGCTTCCTTAACTTTCTTGGGATCAAATGAAGATATTACACATGTATTGTCTCTTACATTTATTTTTTTCATCACTCCAGTATTCTTATTTCCAATAATATTTCTCAGGGAATGGTGCCTCCTCACATAATTTTCCAAAATAGGTTTTGTAGGTCTTAGTTCTTCAATATCAACGTTCAGTTGTGGAACTCGATGTTCATCTTCCTCCTTGATAGGTTCTATTGGTAAGGTATCAAGGGTATCCGGTTGTACATATACAAACTTATCATAATCATATGGTTCCTTCTTACTATCTTCATCATTCCTTTCTGCAAATTATTCAATTCTTACATTTTCACTTTTCACCATTTTGTTAGTAACCTTGTTCAAACATTTGTAAGATTTACTCCTCGTAGAATATCCTAAGAATATTCCTTCTTCTCCTTTTGAATCAAAATTTCCATCTCTAGAATCTTTTAGAATATAGCATTTTCTCACAAATTTTTTAAAGTAACTAACATTAGGTTTGTGTTCATACCAGATTTCATAAGGTGTCTTGTTGGTAGCTTTCTTCATTTGTACTCAGTTTAATGTATAAACAAAAGTACTAACAACTTCTCTTATAAAGTTCTGTGAAACTCCTTTTTCCATCATCAGTGTCCTAGTACAATCAATAATAGATCTATTTATTCTCTCATCAATCCCATTCTGCTATGTTGTCCTCAGTGCTGAAAATTGTCTCTTAATTCCATTCTCATTACAAAAATGTAAACTCATCGGAAGTAAACTCACCTCCTTTGTCTAATCTCAGACATTTCAATTGTCTTCGAGTTTCTTTTTCAACTTGGGCCTTATACCACTTAAACATTTGAAATGTATTAGATTATTTCTTTAAACACATTATAGACATCATTCTAGAATAATCATCCACAAATAAAATAAAATATCTGTCTCCATAATAACTTTGAGTCCTCATGGGTCCACATAAATCACTATGTACAAAATCCAAAATTCCTTTTGTAACATAAGTCTTGTTTGCAAAACTATATTTATTCATCTTACCCATCAAACATTCTTTGCACATAGCATTGTTAGGTTTTTATAATCTTGGTAGTCCTCTTGCTCTATTCTTCTTGCTCACTTTGATTAAGTTGTCAAAATTAACATGAAAAATACTTTTGTTCCATAACCAAACATCTACAAATTTAGAAAATAGTAAAAACTCTAAATAGAAGTTTCAAGCTAAAATAATTACCTTTAGATTGTTCTCTAGTAGCATTCAAATTATCCTTCTCATCAAATACTTTCACCCTTTGATATTGAAATTCTAGTCGGTGATGTGTATTGTTTAGTTGTGCAACACTCAATAGATTATACTTTAATCCATGAACCCAATAAACATAATCAAATCTTATGTTATTCAGTAGAATTACAGAACCTTTTCCTTTCACAAGATATGGAGCATCATTAACAAATCTACCATAACCTCCATCATGATTTTCCAAGGAAATAAACTTAAGTGTGTCACCAGTCATGTTATGTGAACAACCACTATCTATAATCCATGTTTCATTCTTACTTACTTGTGATATTATGGATCTAGGTTCTACTTCATCAGAATTATCTGTAATAGCAACATAAAAAACTTCTTTTCCATCACCACTATTAAAAGAATCATCATCACTTATTCCTTCATTAGAAATATGAAAAGATTTCTTACCTTTGCTATTGTAGTCTCTATATCTCTCGAATCTATTTTCTCTTTTGACCTTGATATTTTCCTTTGCCTCTTTGTATCCTTCTAGACAAAAAAGCTTCAAATTCTCTTTCATTCTCATCACATTCATTAAATAAATCTTCAAGACCTTCAGTGCAACTATAAAATTTCTCGCTAGCACTTCTCAAATATCCATTTTTAGCAGCAACTTCCCTAGCTTTTCCAATCTTTAAAGTAGACTTAAATGCAAATTCAATCTTTGAAGTAGTAGGAAAACTATTGTCAAAGTCATTTAACTCAAATGAAAATAACTTACCAATAGTCGCATCCAGTGAAATATTCATCAAGGGTATAGATCTTAGCTCTTGTATAAAAGATACACGAATAACATAGCTTAGTAGTAGGGTTCTCAAAATTTTTCTTGTAACATCATCCTCCGTTATGATTCTACCAGCTCCTCTAATAGAATTAATAGTCTCCTTAAGTCTTGTACTCAACTATATTATGTTCTCTCCTTTCATCCTCATAGATTCAAATTTTCCTCTCAAGCTTTTTTCTCTAGCCTTCTGAACATGCTAATCTCCACCATAAGTCAAAATAAGCTTATCCCACATTTGTTTCAAAGTACTGCAACCATCAAGTTCATCATATTCCTGGTTGGTAGGTGTAGAAGCAATCTCAATCATGACTTGTGTGTTTTCTTGCTTCTATCTTTTCTCACTGATTTTCAAAGGTGCAGTTGTCGGTGCTACATATTCATTATCAAAAAAGTGAAGTGCATACTCTCCTACTCTAGACACATGCTACCTCATCCTACTTTTCCATGTAGAGAAATGATCCCTATTCAACTTTGGTGCTTCCCTCTTATACATCTTTAGATCTTGACTCAAGTCATTTTAAACTTATCACTTCAGAGTAACTTATCTCTGATACCAATTGTTGGTCCCACCAAGGGGGGGGGAGGGGGTGAATTAGAAAAATCAAAACTTAAACACTTAAAAATGAACTCTCTAAATCACTCCGTAATACTAAATATAGTAAATAACCAATTCACCAATAAACTTAATAACTTAAACAATAATACATCTCATATATGTAAATCAATCATTCAAACTTAGCAACATTAGATTAACTCATATAAATATAGATTTATCTCGGATGACACCAGATTTAACGAGGAAATCCAATTTGGGAAAAACCTCTGTGTAAATTATAATTCACAATAAAAATGTACCCTTCTGAAGTATGACCGGTTAATAACTTATCCTATTAAAGATTGCAAACACATTTGGTAAATGTGACCCTTTTAGGGGATTCACCTTAGATATGTTAAGATCTTCACCCTGTTAGGAGTGGCCTTGTTAGAAGTCTTTAAAAATTCTTTTGGAATGTCACCTATGTCTAGGTTTTACAAATAGGACTGTTAAATCCACTCAGTTAAGAGATTTCTCTGTTAGAAATATTAACAAGAAACAATAGAGTTTGATCTGTAAATATAGAAACTACCTTTGATTGTGTTAGATTATTTATGCTTAATTGAATATTGGCATGACATAATCCATTGATCTATTTCTTAGGTTGTAGATTCTTCAATCTCATTTTCTCTATTTTGCATGGTAAATGTTGTTCTTTGGCTTCTTCTTCTTCTCTATTCAATTCAAAAGCAACATACTCTATTTTGATGACATGTAACAGATTGAATGTTTGAATATTTTAAGTTGATCACCGAAATGTAGAAGGATAATGAAAGACATTAAATCACTTAATGGATTGTATTGTCATTGATGTCAACTTGATATAGTCTAATCAGTTATAATCAAAGTGTCAAAGACTTCAGAGAATCAGAGAGATAAAGATTATGCTTTCAGTAATGTATAAAAGACAGGCATGCACTATGTGACTTCAAATACTGACAGGCAGTGGAAGCCGACAGACAGAGATCACCAAAAGTCAAGTCACAGTGATGGCTGAGCAAGAAAACCAATGAGCAGAATCACAAGCATAACCGATGGCTAGAAACATAGTGTAAACCGACGGAGAAGCCTGAGGACAACTGAAGTGTTGACAGAAGCTATCAAAGAGTTACAGTACCGAAAATAATTGGAGTTTAGAAACAAAAAAATATCTAGCTGGAAGAACTAAATATATAGACTTAACTAGTAGTTATCATTGTTTTCATTGATAATATAACCAGATATAAGTAAAGGATTTAAAGTTGTATTGTCCAATTGGCAAGAATATCTCTGCAAGATAAAACTGTTAATAATAACTGAGGGGGGGGGGGGGGGGGGNGTGAATCAGTGACCTTAAAATTTATCCAATTAAAATTTAATCCACCAATCAATACTCCTTAGATTATTAAGTCCCTATGAGATGTATCCCTTTGAAATAATTGAAATAAATAACCGTCTGTCGGTTTACCTTGTTTATCCTTTTTCTCCTTGATTACTGATAAGTAGTAAAACTTATTTACCAATACTTAGTAAATATGTAGAGTATACCAATCAATCCATAAATGCATATGTGAAATGAAAAACAATAAGGTAATAAACCATACACATATAACACAAGGATTTTAACATGGAAACCCTATTAGGGGAAAAACCACTGTGATCAGTACCCCAAATTTTCACTCTTCTGAAGTGAGCCCTGTTAGGAGCCAACCTTGTTAAAGGTTACAAACACAGGGTTAAGTGCAACCTTGTTAGAGGATTTATATATATAGGTTATCACTTAGTATCTGGCATCTATGCTACGATCCTTGAATCAATCTCTAGACTGTCAATAGGCTTTGGGTAAGACCGATGCTACTAACACGAGTCCACCTTTTGGTAATCTGTTAGGATATACCTTAATTACAAAAGACTATCAAGTCCTGCTCTGTTAAGAGACTTAATGCTTCAATGGTTAAATTGAAACACAATGACCTATTTCTAATGCAACTTTGAATTACAGATATTTAGATCTATTTATGTACAATAACTTTCTGATCAATGTATCAATTCAATTCCTTTGTACTTCATTCTTTCTACTCTGTGATGATGTGCTTCACTGTATGTCGGTGTTTGCAGAATTCTTTAGCTCTCCCTTAGCTTGATTGATTAGGACTGCATGAAGTTTAACCTTCATTAATTTCTCTTCAGCATCTTCTTTCAATTCACTCCACCGTGTTTCTGATTTCTTGCGGAAATGAATTATGCTTCTCTCTTATATAGACATGATATCCCTTAATTCTTGGTTCTTGATTCTTGATTCTTGGCATAAAAAACAATCCAACCAAATTGATTTATGGCTTTAACACCTGATTTATCTCGTAGTTATCTTCTTGCCAACTGTATAAATCAGCTTTAAATCAATTACTTAAGTGTGGTCAAATAAAAAAAATAAAACAACTAGTCAAGTCTATCCTTAAGATCTTCTAGCTAGATATTTTTTCATTTTCTGATCTCTCTATTCTGTCGGTCAATTTCCAGTTCTGTCAGTGCAACTTCAGTTGGCTTCGGGATCTCCGTCCGTCAGGCATCATTAGAACTTGCTCATCGGGAAACACTATTTTTAGCTCGTCGGGCATCTTGTGATTCTGATTCTTTGGGAAACACTATCTTCTGCTCATTGGGTATTACTGTGACTTTATCTCTATCTTTACTGATGGTGTGCACTCCGTCGGTGTGGTCTGTCACTTAGTGAATACTTGACTTTTATGCATTGCTGAAGGCATAACCTCTATTCCATTGATTTTCTGAAGTCTTTGACATTATGTATATGACCATACATATGATATCAAGTTGACATCAATGACAATACAAACCATTAACTATTTTAATGTCTTGCATCATCTTCAACTTTAACATTATCAAACATTCAATCAGTTGCATGTCATCAATCTCTCCCTTTGGCATTGA
Organism: Thuja plicata; assembly: GCA_018584345.1. Lineage (NCBI taxonomy): Eukaryota > Viridiplantae > Streptophyta > Pinopsida > Cupressales > Cupressaceae > Thuja > Thuja plicata. The sequence continues at coordinate 910,236 of MU226892.1, forward strand.
TGGAAAAATTCTATATTATCATACTATAATATTTCTAATACAACATGAAATACAATTATTGAGATTCATCAATTTACCAAATAGTTTTTTTTGATAACTGATAAAAATATATGACCGCCGGTAAGCTCTATGTAAGCTTAGATTTGATTCTTGCATCTTTTCTATTTCTTCTTCTGATGTGTTGTATCCTTTGTGTGTGTCAATTTCTCTCTTGACTGTTCTTCTTCTTTGATGTCTCTATATTATGTTTGCAATTTTGATACAAATTCTCTCCCTATGGATATGATTTCTCCCTATTCGGAGTAATAGTTTCTGATGATAATATGGATATATTCTCTCCCTTTGACAACAATGCCAAACAAATATTTTACAAATATCTGTCATTCTATCAAATAATTTTTTTTCTATCCATAATATATTCCTTGAATTTCCCTTATCCATCATCAATATAACAATATGCTTTGGTGCTTGGTTCTTATATATACCTTTCTGTATATAGATGTAGCTTTAAAGTTCATCTTCTGCTTGCATCAATCATGAATGATATTCTTATAATATATGACTGAAGCAGCTTTTAGTCCTTTTACTAACTATTAGACATGGGTTTGACCCCTAGTCTTTTTCTCAGGTACTCAAGTGTATCCTTGGGCACTGGCTTCATGAAGATATCATCCAATTATTCTTTTGATTGCACATATTCAAGTATCACCTCTTTTTCTTGAACTTGTTCTCTTAAATAATGATACTTGATGGCAATATGTTTAGTCTTTGCATGCATGACTAGATTCTTGGAAATGTTTATTATGTTAGAGTAATTTAGCAATTGCTCTTTAGTGCTTAAGTTTCACTTAGGCAGTTTCTTTAGTCTTAGGAAAGTTTCTATTTCCTAGCAGTTGCCCTTTTAGGGTTTCGACATCCTTTATAAGGATTGTCCTCTTTGTATTTCGATAAGGAGATTACTTTGTAAATCATTTAGTTAATAGAAACTTATTTTCTGTTTCAATGGATTTGCAGTCTCTGGCCTATCGGCCGCCCTAGCTTCTCTTTCTGTCTTCTTCATTCTCGTAGAAGTCTTGCATGCAGGTGATCTTGGTTGCATTGCGTATCTGCAATCTCAACATGGTATCAGAGCCATCTTGCTGCCGGCTGTTCGAAGTTTATTGAAGCACAGAGGTTTTCAGAAGCTTTCAGAGGCTTTTCCGACTTTTTTCTCTGGTTCTGGGGGGTCTGTATTTTTGGAGCTGTTTGAGCCAAAACGGACTCCACCATTGCGTCCAGAAGGCCCGGGAGAGTCAAAATCACATAAAATTTTGACCATTTTGGTCTCCGGGGCTCTGAGAATTTTTTTCGGCCTCCTACAGGCCGTACGGGCTCGAATATCGAGGAGGAAATTTAAAAAAATCAAAAAAACCTTATGTTTTTAAGGTTTTTCGGGTTTTTGCATGCGCGTGCTGTGTAAAAAGTTTTTTGGCGCCACCGCGCCACCGCCGCGCCACCGCAGCCGGTCGGTGGCCGGCCGCCCACCTGCACTTCCAGTCTCTGCAGCCCTTATTTTTTGCGGCCCCCGCCGCCCATGCCGGCCCCCACTGCCGTGTGCTCAGCGTCGCCCGCCTCCATAGTGGCTCTGCACCTGCCGCTCCACTCTCATCTTGGCGCCTGTTGTTTGCGCCGCCCATGCGGCCGCCCCGCCAACGCTACTCTGCCTGCGCTCCGCCCCGCCGGTGGCGGACCCCGCCGCCTCGCCAGGTCCCTCCGCCCGCGCTCCGCCGGCGGGTTTTTCAGCCCCCGCGGGCCCCTTTTGACAACCTGCGGTCCTATGCTGATTTCGGGGCTTATGCCCAGCCCCCTGAGCGCGCATGCGCCCAGGGGCCGAAGTTTTTTAAGCCCCAGGGGCCTATATGTAACCTTTTTGGCTTTTTTAGGGGTACTGGGCATTTTTTCTCTCTATCAGGAGCATACGGGGGTATTTTTGCGACTTCCATATATCGTCGGAAAGCTCTTTCCGAGAACTTTCCGATGGTAGAGGTTAGAGGTTTTGGTTCCACTGTTTCAACAACATTTTTTTCTGTTGAAGTCCGATGTCCTGTTTTGCCTTCCGGGAGTCATATCTGGCTCATCCGGACTCCTTTTTCAGCAAACGAGATATCGTCGGAAAGCTGATTCTGTGTAATTTTCAGTGGCAGAGGTATTTCTTTGAGATTCTGCTTCAGGTTTTTACTCCATCGAGTTATGCAGTTTATGCCCTCTGGTGGTGTGCTTGGTTCTACAGGTCCGGGGATCTCTCCTTCTGGTTTCATTGTGCACTCTTCTTTCTGACTTCTAAGCTTGCATGCTCATTCTGATGCATTTGTATTCTGTAAATGCACTGAGATAAAGTGCCTTTCTTCTGCTTATCTGGGATCTTATACATCTTGTTCAGTTTTAGTACTTGCACTCAGTTATAAAGTGCCATGGGGGGACTCTGATGCATATGCCTTAGGCGCATCTACTTTTTTCAAGTGAGCGTACCTTCCACGACATTAGCCCATGTAGAATGTGTCGATGACACCGCCCTTTATCCTGTGTTTGTACCTCTGTTGCACCTGGT
>MU226892.1:935026-945085 GCA_018584345.1 Thuja plicata
AAATACCTCTACCATTTAATAATCATTTTATATTTGCAACATATTACCATTTTCCATCTCGTTTCATTAAACAATTACCAATTTTCATAATTACCAAGGCATGTCAATTCATCAAGTCGGCATAAATCGACTTAACGATCCGCATAATCAGGAGTCGCAAAGCCGGTCGTGACAGTTTTGCATTACACATAACTTAACTAGATTGATTGGTATACTCTAGATAATTTACTGTCTTTCAGTAAATTAACAGACTGCTATTCGGTAAACATACAGTATAAGGTTTAACAAAGCATTCTGAGCAGTAGTAATTTGATAATTATATTTGAAGCCATTCATCTTATAGGACTAAAGATAACTAGAGGCTTAATATTGTGGTACTAAGTTTTTGGGTTGATTATTAGAATATTTTTGAGGCCACTGATTCACCCCCTCTCAGTTATTACTAACATGTTCATATTTATCATTCTTTATATTGACATACTTTTTCCTCTTAATCTCCTTAATTTAATTTTTCTTCATTTGCACTCAGTCATTTGATCATCTTCTTCATATTTCACAACTCGGTAAACCATCTCACTTTTACCTTGGAACTTGTACTTATCTTGGAACCCTTCATAATTTAGTTTAACCGCTTGATCTTCACCTTAGATCTTCTCATTGAATTTTCTCATTTGTAGATCTTGTAACAAACATCATTTAATTCATTTCCTCATCCAGCTCATATTCGATTCGCATTAAATTTGACCTTATCATCATTTATAATGAATATTTTGTACTTGGTAAAACTTGCTTTGAAATTCAGTAACAAACTTCATTCACTGCTTGGTGCTTAACTTTCACTCGGTGCTCAGTAACTTGTGAATGACTCACATAACATTCTACCGACTGACTCTATCTAGCTCGGTAAAGTAACTCTTTCAGTCATAAATTCAATTCTTTGCAGTTTTTGACTTAATCAATCAATTGTACTAATTTGATAACATCAAATATATAGTAGAAAACAACTATATCATTATTACTTCATCATTGTCTAATCTGTATTTGTCACCCATTTAACTTCTCCTCTTAAGATATGGTAACATAATAAAATCAATTAATCAATTGCTTGACATCAATGACAAAACAACAACTAATCTAACCATTTCTACAATCATGATACTTAGTATCACCCAGTCTTCATCATCTCCATTATATATTCATTAGTTAATCAACTATTTTTTTGTTCCTTTTTTTGTAAGAACAAAACTAGGACCTTTCCTTTAGTGGTTAATCCATTATAATTTTAAAAAATTAATACCTTTCCTTCATATATCACTTATCTAATTTTTAAGGGACAAGACCAGTCAATCTGATAATCTTTGAATTGAAACAACCTCTCATCCATCCATTTTACCTTAACTTCGACTAAATCTAGCCTTAGATAGATGAGTAACCACATTTCAAGATAAGAATAGAGGAAGTCTTGAAATCAAATGAGTGAATAAGATACAAATAAGGTTAAGTTAACACGTATCTAATAGGCCATCATAACGAAAGCAAAGCCAAGAAGAAAAATAATAGTAAAATGAAAGAATACATATACATATACATATACACACACACACATATGTATATATATGTATATATACATATACACACACACACACATATATATATATTTATATGTATATATACATATATATGTATATATATGTATATATATGTATATATGTATATATATACATATATATAGATATATGTATATTGAAGGCATTATATTTTTCCATTAGTATACTTAGAAGAAAAATATGATCTCCACCATCGATTTATTCTACACTGACAGAGAGGGCACAACACTGTCCGATGCCAAGGTTACCTGACAAACACTCTTAAGTGTTACCCAATGACAAAAAGGTAAATGATACCTGACGAGTAACAAAAGAGCTACCCGACAGTACAATAAAGAGAGGTACCTGATAGATACAGGGAACCCAACGAATAGTTCATTCAAGGAACACCGACAGACTACAAGTTCAGACTGAAAACCAAGAACCGACTGTCAATTACATCCCACAAAAAGTGGATCTGACTTTCCACGTCAGATAAATCACTGAAGTTGTATTTATAACTTCTTGATTTTCTTTTAAATCCATTATGTGCGGAGGAAGCAATGTAATGTTTATTGTTTTAATTTGTTTTATTGCTTTAAAACATGCAAACTAAAGATCAAGGTCAAGTTGTAAACCTTGGATCTGAGAGTTAACATTGTATATCATGAATTCCAAGATAGGTCAAACACTTGCATAAATAGGTGCTCAATCCATTGAGAATTGTTTTTTTTCAATGAAGATAGTATCCACGAAGAGCAACTAAAGACCAGACAGAGAATTCATGCAGAAGAACACAAACAGATTCAAATCAGTTTTCAAGAACATAATAGAGGCTACTGACAAGCAGAGAAAAGGTATTCATCAATCACTTAAGGTGATATTATTATTGTAAATGCTTTAATGGATCTATAAATCAACAATAGTAGATTTCATATAGTCAGGTCAATATTTTTACTCATTCTAACAAGTGTAGTACACTAATGAAATCCTTTCAAGAAAGGAAGGCTTAACCATCCTATTGTAAATCTCATAACTGAGTGCACACTTAAATTAGTGTTTCTAAAGCTCTTAACAGAGTAGATCCTAATAGGTATCCACCTTAATACTCTTAACAGGGTAGATCATCGGAAGTGTTCAAATTGTAAGCCTTAACCGACTCCCTTCCATTCTACAGATAGTGAAGTTTTGTGGGTGCCATCCCCACCACAATTTTTACTTCCTAACAGGATTTTTTTGCGATACCATATCTTGTGTTATGTGTTTGTCAATTTCATGAATGTTTTTATGAATGAATGAAAACTATTAAAGATTGTGAACAAACAATAGACACATAAGAAAGTATAACAATAATGGTTGGTAAATCAGAATTGAATGATTACTAATGATAAATTGTGTAAGGTGATAAAAGTTTTAGAGGTACTGATTCACCCCTCCCCTCTCAGTACTACTTCCCATTAATTCCAACAATTGGTATCAGAGCTGAGTATCTTCTTGAAAATCTTAAAGGTTTAAGAGCAAAGATCATACAATGGAGAAGTACAAACTTGATAAGAATATTGAGAACAAAAAGTTTCAGATATAGATGTTCTATGAATAGTATAAAGAAGCAAGAATCAAGATGAGAGAGATGCTGGATGGAAGAAAAGGTATGGCTACCTGGAACAATGAAAAAGACTATTAAGAAGAAGAAATTCCATATTTCTTTGAAACTTAAGGATCAAATGCAAGTAATATATCAGATACATCAGGAAGAGAACATCACAAATCTAAAGGAGATCAACCTACATCTGACAGAGCAAATAAAGATGTTGCAAATCGGTTAGAGACCCAGATGGTAAGAATGATTGATGTGATGAGTTTTGCAAGACAAGCTGAAAAATAGAGAACACTTGCTATGGATGATAGAAGGAAGATTTCAGAGAAACTACAGGAAAAGGAAATGGAAATTCAAAGACATGCTAAGCATCACCATGATCTCACAAATTTGATTATCCTTATGAGTCAAGAAGCAAACAAAATAAATGTGGAACTCATTGAGAGAATACAAATTATCGGTGAACTAAGAGAAGAAAATGAAAAGATAAATCATGAGGTTAGAATTCAAACACAACACAATGAGATTATTAGAAAGGATGAAGAAAGCAATAAAAGAATGGATGACTTTCTTGAAGGACAATAGAGAGTCAACAAAAATAGCGGTATAGGCTTTACCGAAAATGGAGAATCATCAAATCCAAAGAATGTCTACAAAAATCCAAGACCAAGGAAGAAAAAATGCAAGCACTGTGGAAAGCAAGGGCACACATCAAATGCATGCAGAGGTAAAATAAAAGGTACTCCTAAATCTATACCTACATTTTCATTCATAGGATTCTGTGATAAATGTAACAAGAAAGGACATAAGGCTTATGAATGCAAGATCAAGATAGAAAAGCTAAAGAAGGAAACCTACATGGAAAAATAATTTCCTACATCTAAGATGAATGGGCACACATCTGAAGAATGTTGGAAAAATAAAAGGAAAGCATGGAAGCCAAAAGGTAAAGAAGTTCCTTATCAGCCAAAGAGAATCGGTAATAAATATGTATGGGATTACAATACTTGGACAAACTGTACAACATGTGGTAGATATGGTCACATTGCTACAAGCTGCATGAGAGCATGGAACAAAAGGTTTAGAGGCTGGTCAAACCCCATAATGGCATGCTTACACTGTCATAAAATTGGTCATCTCAAGAAAGATTGCAAAGACAGATTGACAGAAACAAGCCCTTATCCCAATGGCAACACCATTGAAGATATCTGGAGGGCAAGAGACAAAATGTGGATAAAAGCTTCAAGCAATGATTAAGCTGGACCAAGTAATACAAATGGTGACACCCCATCCAATGGATCCAGTGACACCACTAACCCCACTTGAACTAAACAAGTAAGTATGGAACTGCACTATACCAAGCTATATTTTGCATCAGTTCCATTATATAAATTGATAGATAATGAAAATCTGCATGAACAAAAGATGCATACTACTTTAATTGTTACTAATCTAAGAATGCAACACCGCCGGTAAACACTTACCAAAAATAATCGGTGAACATAATAATGAGTTATTTACTCTTACCAGGAATTGTCGGTCTTCTAAGTAAATATGGTAAACTACCAATATAACTCGACGACCGTCGGTAAAAAGGCAAATTTCAAATGTAGTCGTGAAAGAACACCGATATCCATCGGTAAAATCAAAGTGGTTAAACAACTTCCCTAAGCATCATATCTTCACCGATGATGATTGGAAACATTCTCACAATGAAACCCATCTTCTCGTCCTGATGAGTTGTTGAGCATTTATTGCAAGGACTTAGGTCAAAAAGTCTATAAATAGTCGACGGGACAACTTCATTTTTCACCCATGATTTGAAGAGAAAGAAGAGAAACATCAAAGTGGTTAAAGAGTACAGAGAAAAAGCATCTACAAATCAATTCAGCACATAGAGAATAGATTCCTCATCACCATTGAGAATTGAAGTAAGTAGCAAAGACATCGAAAGATCTTTGTTATTGTTTGTCAAGAAAAGACCTAATTTCAAGAAAACACTAAGTACTTGAAAAACAATGGCAACCACATCCAGAACTGCTAAGTTGAAGAATGTGGTGAAACTAATCAAGAATAGCACATGTGTAAAACCTAAATACAAGATTTGTCAAGAAATTGCGTCGAAACCTGATGAAGCTGACACATTTTCAAAAATCCCGCCAAGGGTTTTTCTCGTAGAAGAGGTTAGGTCTTACATTCACTGCAAGATCATAGAGATAGGTGATCTAGAAATAGATGAAGCTTATAAGAAGCTATGTGATGCTGAAGGAAAACTGAAAGAAGAACACAAACACTTGGAGGTCAAAGGGTTAACCAATGCCCTACATTTCCTGAGGGAATTCAAGATAGAATGGATTAAGTTAGTCTTGAGAAAGATGCATGACAACAAACTATGGCTAGACCAACCCAAGAAAATAACAAAGGATGTTCTTCTTGCTGTCACTGGTTATCCGATAACTGACAGGCCTAGGGCACACAAGCATCCATCCATGAAAGAAGTTAAAAAAATCACCAATGCAGAAGGAGACAACAGAGGTCTCAAAGTAAACACAATCACCGAAAAAGAGTTAAAATTTGGTGCATGTGTTATTGGTTACAAAATTTTTTAGGCCAGCAGAATGAACAAAATTTCTGCAATAGCAGTAAGCACAGCTTACAAGATTGTAACAAAGGGAATTTAGATGGATTTGTGTGAGATCCTACTAAAACAACTTGATGAAAATATGATCAAAATCATATCTTCAAAGAGAAACACATGTAATTTTAGATCACTTATCATGTGTATATTTTCCTATTTTCAAGAATACTTTCCTTCAGTAGGAAAATTTGTATGGGACTCTAGCAAACCGATAACCCAATAGATTAGTGAACTGATTAAGTCACTAGGAGACAACTTTGAGTCTGTCATGTCTGCATACTTCCTTGAGTTCAAGGAAAGGATGATGGAAAGAACTAGGATTCCTGAGAAACTAGTTGAAAAACACAAAGATGAGATATGTTTCATGGCAGACATAGACTTCACACATATCAAACCGGTTGTACCAAGAACAACTTGGTTATCATCATTAGACTATGAGATCAATATTGATCTAGCTACAAGTGCAATTGAGGCACTACTCAATGAGCCCATTGATAAGAAATAACCAAGGTTTGGAATATGTGAGGAGGCCAAATCTAAAATAAAACATGGCCTAGAAGTCAAGAAGACTATAAACAAGAAAGATAAAATGATTAAGAATCTCAAGAAGATTCTATCAGTCTCAGAATAAGAGCAGGATCAACAAGAGGAAATTGATGAACAGGGCACCATCAGTAAAGAGATAGAAGAAAAGAAATCAGATATAGAGGCTACTGAATCTCATACACCTCCATCTCCACCTCCTGCAAAGAAGAAAAGAACATGAAGTCAAACTGCTGCTACCGATACCACTCCACTTAAGAAAGGTCAAGTAAGGACCTATATAAGGAAGCAACCAGCAACAAGAAAAAGACAACAACCTGTCAAAACCACACCACCAAAGAAGAGAAAAAGGTTTGTTAGGATGTAGGCTGACTTGGACGACACCAAAGATGATGAACCAGATGTAGTAAAGAAGAACTTCAGAAACCAAACGGTAGATGAAGCTGCCAAATCTATTTCTACCCATGGGACAATGACTGATAAAAAGATCAGGCAGTGGGATACACTAAATCCAGAGGATCAGAATAAAATATAGGAAGCAATTATAAAATCAATGATTAAAAACAAGTATGCCCCTGCTGAATTTGTAAATCAAATACCTGAAGAATGAGGTAAAAGGGTATACCAATAGTGGTCATATGACTTGAAAATAGAAAGAGAAGCAAGAGAAAGAATTCTTGTGAGACCGATGCCTCCTGAATCCAAATTTGAAGAGATACAAGAAGTACTAAAGAAGCACTTGAGTAAATTTGTAGCCAAAATAAGGGCTTAAAAAGTACTAGAGAGAAAGTTTATAGAACAGGATTCAATGACAGAAACCAAATGGATACATCTCCTAGATCTACCAAAAGAATTAACAAGTGTTGAGAAGCAATTAATTCTCACAAACACACCTCAAAGAGAGGAGGAGACAGATAATGCAAGCCCTTAGCATATTGTTGTGGACAATCAAGAAAGTGATAATGAGCCTATTAACTTAGATATAGGCATGGATGATAATATCCAAGATATCACTCACTATGATTCTGACAATGATCCAAAGAAGAAAGATGATGTGATATTTATCACACTCAAGGATCAAAAATGCCATCAAGTACTAAAGACATTAGATGGAAAGATAGGTGACATTGCTGATGACCAAATGCAGGACACATTATTCATGCACCCAATAGTGCAAGACCCTACACAAGATATATAAAAGGATAAGGATGTCACTGCTGACAAGGCACAAATCAACGAGCAGGACACCAATACTAACAAAGTCCAAGAAACAACTCAAAGTAACATGCATGTCCTAATGAAGGCAATAAACATACTAGAGGGCAATGAGGGATCAACTGAAAAGGAAACAAGCACACCCAAACACAAGGGTGATGAAGAAACCAAAGGGACAATAGATACTACTATAGAGAAAGCTATCACTGATGATCAGAAGAATGCATCTACTAATCAAAATAAAGAAAACACTCAATAGGAAACAAGGGACAAGACTTCAGAGAAAGGTGAAAAAGGAAAGAAGGATGAGATTGAAAATAAATCCGGAGCACATTCTACAGAAACAACCAAGGTTAACGAAGAGAAATCTTCACATAACTGACAGGTGCCTACATAGTAGAAAATACTAGATGCATCATTGAAAAAACATTCCCGAAGCAATTCAGAGCGAACAAATGAACTAGCTATGGTAGTTCATACATCTGCATCCCCACAAATCTCAAAGAAGAAGAAAGGAAAGAATAAAAATCTAGTAACACTGGATGAAATCATTGAGATTCCAGTCTATGATCCAAGAACATTGGATCTAACAACATTGACAAAATATACAAAGCTCTATGAGAGAAAAGCCATTCAAGACAAGATGAAAAGAGCGGAAAAAGAGGCCAAGGTACTAGAAGTAGCAAGGGAGATACTTCAACAAATTGTACCAGACATAGATATTGATCAACAAGCACCAGTTATTGATCAACTTGTCATACTAATAGATGCAATAACATCTCAGAATACTGATGTTGAGAAGAAAATGGAAGAGAGACTTGAAAAAAAGTATGAATTCAAGCTCACAGAGAAGATAAGCCAAGAAGTTGCAGTGAAAAAGGTCAAGCTATCTAAATTGGTAAGTACAATTGATCCAATTTTATCAGAAGTTGTTACCTTAATCAAGAAATTATGCACTTTAGATAAACTCACTAAGGAGTATATTGACAAGATAGCAAAAATAGATGTTGATCTTCAGTCCAGTGCACAAAATCTATCCAACACAGAAGAAGCACTTAAATTGCACAATCAAAAAATCATATAGGCTAGGAAATAATGACAGGATATTTAGTTTGCAGAGATGAAGTAAAGAGATGTGGTCAATGAGCTCCAAGTTAAGCTTTTACTGACACTTACAGTCCTGCAACAAAATATAACATAGGCAAGTACTCTAATTGCCACCCCTAAAATGTCTGTGCTAGACAACATTTATGATATGCATGCCAAACTAGAGCTGCAACACATGGCCCTCAAACAATTGAAAGAACATTGGGAGAAACTAATGGAAGATATCAAAATTACCCATTCTAACGTATTTGACACATTGTAAGTTACACATCTTTATCACAATTTTGACATATTATAAGTTGTATGTTTTTGTCATCAGTATCAAAGAAAGGGGGAATTTGATATGTACATCACCTTAGTTAAAGGAGGAAATCTTATGTATAGTGGAAGAAAGGGGAAATAATGTACACTCAGAGAATAAATAGTGTATATATACATATACATACACTATACTGATGCACACAGTAAGGGGGAGTCATATTATGACGAGGATATAAACATGGTGTAATAATTTCAGTATTATGCACATATCAGTTTTTGATACTAATGTCAAAGGGGGAGATTGAAGGCATTATATTTTTCCATTAGTATACTTAGAAGAAAAACATGATCTGCACCATTGGTTTACTCTACACTAACAGATAGGGCACAACACTATCCAATGCCAAGGTTACCCAACAAACATTGTTAAGTGTTACCCATTGACAAAAAGGTAAACGATACCCGATGAGTAACAATAGTGCTTCCTGATAGTACAACAAAGATAGGTACCTGACAGATACAGGGAACCCGATGAACAATTCAGTCAAGGAAAGCCAACAGACTGCAAGTTCAAACTGACAACCAAGAACCGACAGTCAGTTACATACCGCAAAAAGTGGATCTGACTTTCAACGTCAGATAAATCACTGAAGTTGTATTTATAACTTCTTGATTTTCTTTTAAATCCATTATGTGTGGAGGAAACAATACAATCTTTATTGTTTTAATTCATTTTACTATTTTAAAACATGTGAACTAAAGATCAAGGTCAAGTTGTAAACCTTGGATCTGAGAGTTAACATTATAAATCATGAATTCCAAGATAGGTCAAACACTTGCATAAATAGGTGCTCAATCCATTGAGAATTGTTGTTGTTTAATGAAGATAGTAGCCACGAAGAGCAACTAAAGACCAGATAGAGAATTCATGCATAAGAACACAAACAAATTCAAATCAGTTTTCAAGAACATAACAGAGGCTACCGACAAGCAGAGAAAAGGTATTCATCAATCACTTAAGGTGATATTATTATTGTAAAGGCTTTAATGGATCTGTAAATCAGAAATAGTAGATTGCATACAGTCAGGTCAACATTTGTACTCATTCTAAC
>MU226892.1:960388-990568 GCA_018584345.1 Thuja plicata
GGTAAAGTTTTCAATGAGTTAAGGTGGTCAGACATGGGAGTTTTTTTATTCTGAAAATGTTGTAGCAGATAATTCATAATTAATTATTTTTTTAGCATAAAATTACACAAAAATATGCGTCACATCCAGGAAGGAGTCTACTACTTATATATAAAATATTATAAAAAATATTATCATTTGATTATGATTAAGGTGGTCAAACATACACCTACTTCTTATTTTTTTCCTGAAATTTTTGTACTATTGCATTGAAATCTATACTTTTCACCAATCATATTAACTTTTTTTCAGAAAAGGCCTAGTAGTTTAACAACTACATTCAATTTCCTACAGATTCTATTTTTACAACCTTTTGATATTAAGTTGATAGCTAGTTCAAATTTTCATGTCAAGTTGACTAACCCTGATTTTGCTGATTTTTCATTGCCACTTAAGGGCATAGTTTGGCCCCCCATGATCTTGCACATACCCCATATATATATATAAATATTTATATATATATATATACACACACACACATACACACACACACACACACACGTGTGTGTGTGTGTGTGTGTGTGTACAAATTCATATAGATTTGTCTGGCTTTGATACTGGTACAATGTTTGAAATCCACTCTGCATAATCAATAGCTCTAATGAACCCAACTTTGAGTAGCTTTTCTAGTTCTGCCTTTATCAATAAAGAAACATGAGGGTGCATTTTTTGGAGCTTCTGTTTCACTAGTTTGATATCTAGTGCAATAGAAATATGGTGCATAATCAGATCTAGATCTGAACTAGACATGTCCGAATAACTCCATGCAAATTTGATTTTTTTCTCTTTAAAGAACTCAACGAATTCTTTGAGCTCTTCTATTGATTATGATTGTGCTACATAAAGGATGTGTGGATGCTCTACTATCCTACTATTTAGAGGCTATGTCAATTCAATCAGTACTGATGACCGTTCCTAGAAGTTACTAGGCAAGATATCAAGTACCTCATCATTTGGCACCTCAGAGAGGTTTTACCATCAAATGCGTCTTTTCTTTTTACTACTTTATATTCTGAAACCGCCACAATGTGGTTTTTGCATTCAAAACTTCTATTCTTTTTTATTTTTATTTTTTGACTAAGGTAATATCTACTTCTGTCATATTCATGCTAGGGTTGCTGGTGGAAGAGGTTACTAGTTCAACAACGTTTAGGTAGTTGGATAGCGCGTACTTGTTGGGGAATATAGGGAGGTTTATAGGCTTTTCTTGCAAGCCTCAGTCAATGAGTTCAGGATGTACAAGTGGCAATGGATTGGCAGGTTCAAGGGTGTTCAAAGTATGTTCATCATAAACCTAGACTGTTAAATAGAGACCAAAATTAGTATCTTGTATAGATTCCTTCAAATTATTAAGAGCTCTAACAACATCGTCAAAGCCCATGTCAAGGATTAGAGGTTCTAGATCATTAGATATAAACCCTAAAATTTCACCTATCTTGGATGGAGTTATGTCTTTTTGTACTATATCCATCTCTTTCTCTTGAGTTTTCTCTAACAAAATATCAAACTCATACTCATGAGAGTCCATTTCAGCATAGTTTACCATATCTAAGAGGTGAGTGAAGTCCACTCGTTTTACCCAGTTTGGGTGAGCTCTATCTAAGAGATCTTCTATGGTTAAATTTCCATTTTATGTATCAGGATCTTGTTGAGATGTAGTGACCTCTGACAGATCAGGAACCATTGGTGATTCTCCTAAGACACGCTCTTCAATAGCATTGATCGGTGGTGTTTTTTCTTCTTGTGGTAGAGAAGAGACACGATACACGAAGGAATGAGATACAGTTACTCATCTTCCTCATTAGAATTATTAGAATCATCCCACTTGCAAGCAGGTGTGTTACTGCTTTGAATTGCTGTATCTAAACTAGCTTTGTTTTGTTCTTCTTCATCTAGAGGGATCTTGTCTTTCTTTTCTTTATCTAGAAAAGAGTTTTCTTTCTGTGCCTTCTTGGATATGAAACCTAGACCAGTTGTGTCTTTAGACCATTGGTATTCAATAGAGATAGGTTCGAAGACTCTATTTAGATTGCATCTAAGGGGTCTTTTTCCTCAATAACCCATTTTTTGAGCCAGTTCATATCCCAATCCATATATTTCTAGAGATATTTCATAGTGTTTTACTTCATTGTTCTCAATCTCTCTATATTGCCATTCCAAAATGGCATGTTATTATTTCTCACCTTTTAATGGTATAGTTGCTTCAACAAAACCACCATCGTAAATTACTCTAGCTAGTGTCTTGGATGGTTTCATCTCTTCCAAAGGTTTCTCATAGGATTTAGGTGATGTTGGAAAATATGTTATTGATAGGACTGGTTCCACTATGTATTTACCCATACCAGTGTCCTTTATTTTTTAGATTCTTTTCCATTTCTTTCATTAGGTTACTGGTTGACTCTGAATCCTCTCTCTTATGTGGGATGAGAGTATTTGCTGCCTACCACAGTGCATTGCATGCATAAATGGTGTCTGTGGGAATGGTGACTTTGACACCATTGAATGGAAATTTAATGCACTAATGGTAGGTGGATAAAACAACTTGCATCTCATGAATCGAGGGTCTTCCAAACAAGATGTTGTAATCCAATAGAAGATCAAATACCTGGAAGATGACCTCTTTGTTAACTGGTCTGGTGTAGGAGCACCTAGGTAGGGCTAGAATGTACGTAGGGATTCTAAGTGGGTTTTTTTTGGCTTGTAGTGGTCCTAGACACACCACTAGTGAAAATAATAGGACTAGGTGGGTCCTAGGATGTTTGGAGTTAGATGAGGAGGTCTATTTAGGTCTTTAATGATGTTATTTTTAGTAATGTCCAAAGTTACTCTTTTGGTTCAATATTGCCAATGTTGGGGAAATAGAGAAAATGATCCATCCAGGGGTGAAATCGGACAAGTGAGGGTTTAGAAGACCTATTTGATGGTTAATTAGCCTAACTATGCAATTGGCTAAGTTCTTGAGGTGTTTGTTCATGTTTTATGAAAGAAGCACAAAACTTGCAAAAGTTGTCAATGTTGTCATTGACAACATTGGAAACATTTCTTGCAATCACGTCTTTTAGGGGATTGGAGGGTTCTAACTATCTGAAACTATTAGGTTAGGACCATGGACACCAATATAAGACCTCCCTTGACCTTGTGCACAAGCTAGTTGATTTTGCAAAGTTATTGTACAGACTATATAATCAAGGAAACAGTTGCAATTCTTGTATTTTTGAACATTTTGTATTTTCATGTATTGGATTACGTACTGTAACTCTTGATTATGTTAGGATAGTATGTTTTGAGATTCTGTGTGGTGGTATATTTGTATTTGGTATTGATTTAGTTAGTTTTGTAAATTCATTTTGTTTTAAACCAGTTGCTGGTCTGAATCAAGCCACTTATGGAAATGGGGTCATAAGTCCTCTTCCCACTATGGAGTTTTCAGGGGCCTTTGGGATTATGGAGATGAAGCCATGCATATATTTTACACTGAAGGAGGGTCCATGGCAATCAAGGGATCTATTTTTAATATGATTCCCTAGGCGAGCCAGAGTTTCATGGCTAGGGATCACATGAAGTTGCAGAGCTAATTGGAGGGATTGAAAGCATTGATTGCTTCAATCAATGATTGTTGAGAGGTATTAGAGTGTGTGGAGGAGCCCCAACTTGGAGAAGAAGGCTGGGTGAGGTATTTTGAAGGGAAAGAAACAAAGTCTTTGTGTAGACAGTGTAAATGGTTGGAAACCCTAATTTTTAGGCATGATTATAGGAGCCACTGTACAGAAACCTTTGGAAGCAATACCTAGAAAATCATTAGGGTCTTGATAAAGGGTATCAGAATCCATTTCTATTTTTCCAACTTGTTAAGGAGTTTTGCAAGTTATTTAGGAAAAACTTCCTGATTAGGCCTAATGCTTGTAGCCCTATTTTGGGTGAATTTGACTTGGTTCTTGGTACTCCTTTAGGGTTCCATGGTAAAGGGAGTTTGTGGACATTGTATTGGATCCAATTAACCATATAGTGGAATACCTCTCCATTTGGGAGAATTCTTGATCTGTTTGGATCAATTTGTGAAGATGGGTAAGAAGAGCAATCTGGCTAGGTGTTGAAGTAGTTTGATTTCCTTATTGGTATATTCAAGCTGAATTGGAGTGGGATTTTGTGGGAAGAATCCTTGAAGGTTAGGGTTAGTGAAGAACCCTAATTAGGCTAGAGAAGAGGCCTATGGAACAACCTAGTGGAGGATAGGGTAGGAGAGCAAGGCTTGTTGTTATATCAGATTGGTATCAAAGAAAGTTAAAGACTTTGGAAGTTAGTGTATGTTTGCAGCTACTAGTGAATCAGTATGAGAGTCAAGGATGGTCACTAATGCAGATCTAGCTAAAGAGGTTGATGATAAAAAGGAGAAGAATATACAAATTGAAGAAGCCTTAGAAGGAATGAAGATATGGCTAGAAGAAGTTGCCAATGTAGCAGCTAGAAACAAAGAAGTAGAAAGCGGTGATAGGGGTAAAAATATTGCTGAGGAAGATCTTATCCCTAAACCAAACCTTGTCTTGAATGAAGAACCCTTCCTAAAATACATAAAATCCCTAGGAGCAAAGGCATTGGAAGGTATACCCCTGTTTAGTAGGAAGATGGACATTAATGCAGTGATGGATTGGATTGAAGGAATGGAGAACCATTTCAAGTGTGAAGGGGTAACAGAAGCACAAAAGCTCAAGGTGACCAAATCAAGACTCAGAGGGTCAGCCCTAACATGGTGGAAATACCTTCAAGATGAGAGGGTTAGAATGGGTAAGTAACCATAGCCAATTGGAATGCAATGGTGACCATGCTAAAGGAGAATTACCTGCCAGAGGACTATGAGATCCAACTTCATAGGAAAAGACATAATTTGAAGAAAAAAGACTTGGATGTGGCCTCATATACAGAGAAATTCCAAAGATTGTGTCTTAGGTCTAAGAAATAAGAAGAGGAATCGATCAAGGTTTCTAGGTACTTGGGGGGATTGAAATGGAACATCCAAGAAGAAATCAGTTTGTGGACACCAACTACAGTTAAGAGGTGTCATCAATTTGCCCTAAGAGTGGAGGAAAAGAACAAGAAGAAAGGTGACTCTAACTTCAAAAATAGAGGTAGAGGAAGAGACCAAAGAGGTTAAAGAGGAGGCTATGAAGGTAGAGGCAATGAGAAAATGGCACAAGGTGAGAACAATTTGATAGAGCATAATACTGAAAGCACTCCAAGAGAGGGATATAACAGAGGCATGGGTAATCAAGGAGGTCCTAGCAGAGGAAGAGGAGTTAGAAGTAACTCATACTTTGCAAGTATGAAGTGTTACAATTGTGGTTAATTAGGCCATCCAAAATATAGATGCCCTGACAAGCCTACTACTTCAAATGATGATAAGAGATTGGCCTATGCTCATGAAGACACTTCAAGTGTAAAAGCACCTGAGATTGACCATCTATATTTAGAGATGGGTGAAAAATTAATGTTTAGGAGGGTATTGATAAGACAACCAGCCAAGGATGAACCTAAGCATAGGAGGGATTTGTTTAGGATAAGATGCAACATCCTTGGAAAAGTTTGTAAGGTGATAGTGGACTTTGGTTCCACTGATAATATCATCTTAGAGGAAGGAGTCAACAAACTCAATTTGACCAGAGTACCCCATGTAAATCCCTATAAGGTGACATGGCTCAACAAAGGCCAAAGTGTATTGGTGAATGAATAGACATGGGTTGAATTATCTATAGTAGGGTATAAGGACAAACTCTTGTGTGACATCCTACCAATGGATTCTTTTCATTTACTTTTAGGAAGACCTTAGCAATTTGATAATGGGGTAGTGTATGATGGAAAGGAGAATTCTATATAACATTTAAAAAGGGAGGAAAAACTTTCAAGATTCAGTCTTTATTATAAGAGGAGGAGCCATCATCCAAGACTCGTAACATCATGTTGTGTAGTGGAAAGGAGTTTGTGAGGGATATTAAGGTGATGAGAATGAAGGGTATGTCATTGTGCTAAGACCTAAGGAGGAAGAGAAACTAGTTAAGGAGCCATTACCATCAGAGATACATAAATTGCTTGAGAAGTATAAAGACATAGTGAGTGATGGAACTCCTTCAAGCTTACCTCCTAGAAGAGTGATAAGTAATCAGATATACTTTGTTCCTAGTGCATTATTTCCTAATAAGACAGCTTATAAGCTAACCCCTGATCAAAATTTGGAAGTGGCAAGGAAAGTACAAGAACTCTTGGATCAAGGATTGATCAAGAAGAGTATAAGACCATGTGGAGTCTCGGTTGTGTTGGAATCCAAGAATGGAGGAAAATGGAGACTTTGCACATATTAAAGGTCTATAAACATGATTACAATAAGGTACAGGTTCCCCGTACCTAGAATTGAGGATTTGATGAATTGCCTTGGAGGGGCAATGTACTTCACTAAGCTAGACTTGAAGAGTGATTATCACCAAATGAGGGTGAAAGAAGGGGATGAATGGAAAATGAAATTTAAGACCACATATGGGTTATATGAATGGCTTGTAATGCCATTTGGCCTCACAAACGCTCTGAGCACATTCATGAGGCTCATGAATGAAGTTCTCAAGGAATTCACAAGAAAGTTTGTAGTGGTATATCTTGATGATATACTGATATTTAGCAAGACAAAGGAGGAGCATATCAAGCATGTAGAGAAAGTGTTATAGAGATTACATGAAGAGAAGCTATCTATTAACCTTGAAAAATGTGAGTCCTTCAAGCAAGAACTAGTATATTTGGGCTTTGTAGTATCCAAAGGGTCCTGAAAGATGGATCAAGACAAGGTTGCAGCTATCCTAAACTAGCCACCACCTACCACAACCACTGAGGTAAGAAGTTTTCATGGCTTATCCCAATTTTATAGGAAATTTATTAGGAACTCTAGTGCTATTGTGCACCATTATTAGAAATGATTAAGGGTGGGGTCAAAGCTAAGTTTAGGTGGACCTTAGAAGCAGGGAAAGCCTTTGAGATGTTGAAGAAAAAAGTAGCCACTCAACCTATCCTACAATTTCCAAGCTTTGAGAAACTATTTACTATTGAGTGTGATGCAATGGGGACGACAGTAGGGGGTGTATTGAGGCAAGAAGATAGGCTAGTAGCCTTCTTTAGTGAGAAATTAAATGAAGATAAGAAGATATACTCTTCTTATGACTTAGAACAATATGCTTTAGTTCAGTCCCTTAGAAAGTGGAGTCATTATCTATTGCCCAAATAATTTGTTGTGTTTACTGACAACCAAGCCCTTAGTTATATCAATACTCAGAAGAAACTAAGCAATAGACATCTGAAATATTTACAAGCATTTACATTTACAACTAAGCATAAGAAAGGGAAATTGAACAAGGTTGCATATGCACTAAGAAGGAGATTATTGACAGTCCAATAAATTCAATTGAATAGCATTGGAATTGATATTTTCTAAGATATCTACAAGGCAGATGAAGATTTTGGTGAAGCATACAAGGTGTGTGTTGATTTTCAGAATCATTTCCATAGCAAGTTTTCTAATTTTACTTTGCAAAATGGATTGTTATTTAAGGGAAATTAGTTGTGTGTGCCAAGAGGTTCCATGAGAGAGAATCTCATATAGGAGAAACACAATGGGTGTTTGAGTGGTCACTTTGGTATGAACAAAACCTTGGAACTTGTGCAAAGGTTCGACCATTGGCCAATGCTATCAAGAGATTTCACTAGATATGTGGAGCAGTGTGTCACATGCATGAAAGCCAAAGGAGGAATAAGTAACATAGGTTTATATCAACCTTTACCAATCCCTAATCAGCCATGGGAGTGTGTGAGCATGGACTTCATAGTAGGTCTACCCAAAACAAAGCAAGGATATGACATCATTTATGTAGTGGTAGACAAATTTAGCAAAATGGGACATTTCATTCCCTGCAAGACTACGCATGATGCTAGCCATATAGCATACTTTTTTTATAAAGAGATTGTGAGAATTCATGGCTTACCCCTAAGTATTGTTTTAGATAGGGATGTGAAATTTATGAGCCATTTTGGGAAAACTTTGTGGAATAGATTGGGAACCAACTTGTCTTTTGGTTCAGCTTACCACCCTCAGATTGATGGCCAAACTGAGGTGGTCTATAGAGTGTTGGGTAACCTATCGAGGTTCCTAACTAAGGAGTATGGTCAGACATGGGATGGGGTTATTCCCCAAGAAGAGTATACATACAATGACAGTAAGAATAGAATGAAGGGGAGAAGCCCATTTGAGATAGTTTATGGGATGAATCCAAGAGGAATGTGTGAGCTTAGGGATCTTGGAGGCATGGAGTACAAGAGTGTTCATGCTAAGAACTTCACTCAAACCATGAAAGAGATCCAAGATAAAGTCAAGAACACCATCCAAGATAGTCAACAAAAGTTGAAAGCCAAAGTTGATGAAAAGAGGAGAGACATCCAGTTTGAGGTAGGTGACTATGTGATGGTTCACTTGAAAAAACCTAGGTTATAGAAATGTGTCCCTACTAAACTTCATATGAAGAGAGTGTGACCTTGCAATATCATAGCCAAATATGTGGCTAATGCATACAAAATAGACCTACCTTCAGATTTGAGCATATCTTCGGTGTTCAATGTACAAGACTTGATTCAATTCAAAGGGAAGATAGATGAGAAGGGTAAAAGTAGTCAAGGGGTTAGTGGTGATGTTGAGGCTACTGTATTACCTCCCAAGCCATAGTTGGAAGCCGACACACTTTTGGATTCAAGAGTCAAGAAGACTACAAGCATAAGGTGTGCATGGAACACCTAATCAAGTGGAAGAATAGGCCTGAATCAGAGGCCTCATGGATTGTAGAAGTATAATTCAAAAAGGTGGGCATATCTGAAGACTTGTTGTCCAGAGGAGTGACATAAATTTCCTTTATGGGGGAGTATGGTGCAAGAGCACCTAGGTAGGGCTAGAATCTTACCTAGGGCTTCTAAGTGGGTTTTTTTTGTTTTGTAGTGGTCCTAGCCATACCAATAGTGAAAATAGTAGGACTACCTGGGTCCTAGGATGTTTGGAGCTAGATGAGGAGGTCTATTTAGGTCTTTAATGATGTTATTTTCAGTAATGTCCAAAGTTTTCTCTTTTGGTTCCATATTGCCAATGTTGGGACAATAGTGAAAATGATCCATCTAGGGGTGCAAATTGACAAGTGAGGGTTTAGAAGACCTATTTGATGGTTAATTAGTCTAACTATGAAATTTGCTAAGTTCTTGAGGTGTTTGTTCATGTTTCATGCAAGAAGCACAAAAGTTTTCATTGTTGTTATTAACAACATTGACACCATTTCTTGCAATCATGTATTTTAGGGCATTGGAGGGTTCTAACTATCTAAAAATATTGGGTTATGACCATGGGAACCTATATAAGAATTCCCTTGACCTTGTGAACATGTTGGTTGATTTTGCAAATTTATTGTACGGACTGTATAATCAAGGAAATAGTTGCAGTTCTTGTATTTATGAGCATTTTGTATTTTCATGGATTAGATTACCTACTGTAACTCTTGATTATGTTAGGAAAATATGTTTTGAGATTATGTGTGGTGGTAGATTTTTATTTGGTATTGATTTAGTTAGTTTTGTAAATTCATTTTGTTTTAAACCAGTCACTGGTCTGAATAAAGCCACTTCTAGAAATGGGGTCATAAGTCCTCTTCCCACTGTGGAGTTTGCACGAGCCTTTGGGATTTAGGAGATGACTCCATGTACATATTTTATAGTGAAGGAGGGGCCTTGGGAGGCAAGGGAGCTATTTTTAATGTGATGCCTTAGGTGAGCCAGAGTTGCATGGCTAGGGATCACAGGAAGTGGCAGAGCTAATTGGAGGGATTAAAAGCATTCATTGCTTCAATAAGTAATTGTGGAGAGGCAATAGAGTGTGTGGAGGAGCCCCAAATTGGAGGATAAGGTTTGGTGAGGTAATTTTAAGGGAAAGAAACAAAGTCTAAGTGCAGACAGTGTAAATGCTTTGAAACCCTGATTTTTAGGCATGATTATAGGAGCCACTGTACAGACACCTTTGGAAGAAAGAACTAGAAAATCCTTAGGGTCTTGATAAATTGTATCAGAATCCATTGCTGGTTTTCCAACTTGTAAAGGATTTTTGCAAGTTATTTAGAAAAAAACTGCCTGATTAGGCCTAATGCTTGTAGCCCTGTTTTGGGTGAATTTGACTTGGTTCTTGGTACTCATTTAGGGTTCCATGGTAAAGGGAGTTTGTGGACATTAGATCAGATCCAATTAACCATCTAGTTGACTACCTCTCCATATGGGATAATTCTTGATCAGTTTGGATCAATTTGTGAAGACGGGCAAGAAGAGCACTTTGGCTAGGTGTTGAAGTAGTTTGATTTCCTTATTGGTGTACTCAAGCTGAATTGGAGTGGGATCTTGTGGGAAGGATCCTTGAAGATTAGGATTAGTGAAGAACCCTAATTAGGCTGGAGAAGAGGCCTATGGAAGACCCTAGTGGAGGATAGGGTAGGAGAGCAAGGCTTGTTGTTACATCATGGTCCTACTCTGATAGGGAGATTTACAAGAACTTTGGAACATCTCTCTTGTTCATCATATGCTTTTATAGTGATTTTATTATTTGGATCAATGAAAAAATCTGAAAATCCCAATTGTTCAATTAGTTTATATGTCCAAATCTTCAACGTTGTGCCTCCATCTATCAAGACTCATTTGATGTGATGTTTATGGACCATGACTTCAATATGCAAGGGAATATTATGTGGATGACTCAAAGTGTTATCATATTCCTCTAAAAATGATAGGTAGTGTGGCAAAGTAAAAAAACCTAGCATAGATTAAAACTGATCCAGATCCAAGTCCTTGGGGAAATTGGATGTTGATAAGGCTTTATCTAAGATCTCTCTATGAACCAGAGAAATTTTAAGCAATTCAAAGATCAAAATCTGATCATTTTTTCTTTGTAATTGCTTGAAAATGGTATAGTCCATAGCATGGGATGAAGCTATTTGTTTAGAATGCAACACCTTGGAGGTATCCACTATTTAGATGTAATTAATTGGTTTTGAGATGAGGAAGGGTTGGAAGTTCCCCCTGCCTAAGGTGACCTTTGCTTGCGATCAGGTCACAGTGTTGCCCGTTTTGGACTCATTATCATTGTTGACAATGATAATGTTACAGTACTTGGAAGGGACTGGTTCAACTATGTGGATGAATTTATCATCTTGGGTGTTGTATGTGTGATTGATCCTAGTACCTTTTTTAGAGCTTTCCCCTTTTTTAAATTCAGTCAAGGGGTTCTTGAATGCCTTGTGATCAACATTCGTAGCATGGTTGACAACTGCGATTATTTTATTGTTAATGAGATCTTGAATCTCATGCTTTAGCCTCATAAAATTATCTGTTGTATATCCTTTATTTATGTGGAATACACAATAATCATTGTCTCTGCACCATTTTTTTTTATCTCTGCTTTGTATGGTTTGAAGTTATCTGGCAATGTGATTAGTTTGTTTTTCCAGTAGAGTCTTTAGAACCGACTCATAAGATTCTCCCAAAGGATCGAAATCCCTCTTGCATTTAACCCAAAGTTTTTATTTTATGAGGTTTCCAACCCCTTTGGAGGGAGTCTTCATGGTGTTTTTAACATCTTTCAGGGCTTTGAAGTCGCTCGTTAAGTTGAAGACTTCTGGTTTGGGTTGAGGAGCAACATGATTGACTAATCCATCATTCACCACATGCTTGTTTTTGTTCCAGTATTTTATTTTATCTTTTGAAGTGGAACTAAATCTTATTTCATTTGAAAGGAAAATCTCACCCTTCTTGACAGGCATGGTTTCAATCCTAAATGCACTCTTTACAAGTTGATCAAAAGTGGAGAGATCTTGCATCTGAAGGGCATAATTTTACTCTTTGAGTAGTGCGTTGGTAAATATATCCATCTTTTTAGACTCAAGAATGAGTCATGGATATCTAGAAAAGAATCTTCTCCATCGCTGAAGAAAACTCAAGAATGTTTCTCCCATTTTCTATTGAATATTGCATAGTTCGATTAGAGATACAAGATGTTGTATATTATATGAATATTGTTGTAAAAAGACATTCATCAGTTCATCAAAATTTTTTATTCCAGTGGGAAAATGTGAAAACCACTCCATATCCTGACCACTTAAACTTTGGGGAGAGATGCATGAGATACGTCTGCTCATGCATAAACTCTGTAATTAGGGCACAAAATTCCCAATAATGATCTTGTGGATCATAATGACCACTATACTTGTCAAATCTAGGAATTTCTAATCCACGTGGAAATGGAGGTAAGTGTAAGTCTTTATCAAAATAAAATGGACAAATGGTGTCCATAGAGAACTTTTTTGTTGGTTTCTCATTTTCTTGTTTCATTTCATGCATCTCGGTTTGCAGGTCTTGGATTTGTTTGGTGAAACATGTAATAGGAGTTTCCTCCTCTCTAGCTATGATATCTTCTGCTCTATAATGAGGAGGAAGTTGGCCCGATTATTGAGCTAGTTCTAAAAAATATTTCTATTTGTCTCTGTTCATGATAGCCTTCATTACCTTGGGGAATGCTTGGTCTTGTAGAAATTTGGTAACTTCCTCCTCAAGATCTTTAGGATCATGAAAATTGGGCTGATTATCAGCGTCATGATTATTTTCCACAGACATATTTGGTTCTGGTAGTCTGTCACAAGGAGGGAGAAACTCATCCATGGTGTTTAACTATTCCTTGAATATAAGGTTTTACTCAAACTGTGGACACTTTCCTTCTTCTTTGTAGAGTGTTCTTAGAGAATTCCTAGTTTGTACCGACATTAATCGACTGAGTCACCTAACAAGTGCTAGAGTAAAACCAACGTGACAACTAAGTCAAGGATCAAGTGAAGATGACAAAAAGATATGTCCAACTGAGAGGGATAAGCGAAGACTCTTATCTTCAGTCAAGGTTAACAAACCTTCTTTTGTAACTTAGAATAAGGACAATGTGAAAAAACAACAACTGAATATCTATGGACTGATCTATGGACTAGTATGATAGTATCGAGGTTTGTGTGACAACAAAAGTCAGATTAATCATAACTTTTCTATTAGAGATAAGACTATTATGAACTCACTTTTTTATTGATTAGGGACCCAAAACATAGTAAAAAAATATAGACAGACACCCAGTGTATGACAAAACCCAAGTTAAAGCATTTCAAGTTAAAATCTTTGTTTTGCAATTTTTAGTTTTGGATGTTGATGTGT
Source organism: Thuja plicata (assembly GCA_018584345.1). Classification (NCBI taxonomy): domain Eukaryota; kingdom Viridiplantae; phylum Streptophyta; class Pinopsida; order Cupressales; family Cupressaceae; genus Thuja; species Thuja plicata. The sequence goes on from MU226892.1 coordinate 973,718, forward strand.
TATTTTTGCAAACACTTCAAACATAGTATGATAGAGTAATAATAACAACAAGTAAACTCCTAATCCTATTTTTCTGGATAGGACAATACTTGTTTGAATCCTCTTACAATAAAATACCCATTTAAATTGGATAGTTAGAAGCTTGGAAACACTGGCTCCCCTCCAGGACACACATTTATTGAGCCTACCAAGCTTCAAATTTCTCAAGATATGAGGACCCTGATAAATTTACTGTCTCAAAATAAGTGGTACATGAGATCTTTCTTAGGCATGTACATCTCACAACACCCATATCAACGAGTAGAAAGGATTTTGGCAAGCATGATTGAGACGTATAGCCCCATAGAGTGCCTTAACACCAATAGTAAGGATACATGATTGAGAACCATGGGCCCTGCTATATGTTAGGTGAGAGCCGATTATAAGCTCAAATACCACTTATCTTCTGAGGCTTTGGTCTCAAGGAAGCGTTTGATTATATAGTGAGTTAGAGTAGCTTTATGTTAGCTTGTTCTCACTTGGGTCATTCCCCAAGGGTGAGTACCTTTTCCCACTTGGACATGCCCTCTAAAGGTTAATAAAATTGCAAACGAAGAATGAAAATAATGTTTCTAGATTTTTTATCATCCCTAGAAGGGCGAGAGCATAATCTCCTAACATTATTTCCATTCCTAAAAATAAAAATAGAAGTTCATTTTAAATATGTCTTGCATATGAGGTTCTGTTGACGAGACTTTGTGATAGTCTCACCAATAGGAGATGAGTTGTCATCGAATACCAAAGTATCATCCAACTTCTCCTAAAGAGGCTTACGGGAGAGCAGGCTCTCCTAGCCTTCAATCGCTTGGTTTTTGTGTCATGATGGTGAATGTATAGCTTAGTTGTACAAGTGACTATTGAATGGTGTTCCTCATTCTTTCATTAACTTCAAACCCAACATCACTAGTAGTTACACTAGTGGCCCCAAGGGACCATTAATCTACTCTGAAAGACCAAATTGCTAAGAAATCTAAAAGCTTGTATTACTAGTGGACAACTAAATCATCAATTTTACAACCCTTGGAATGATGTTAGACTTGGTATTTATAGAAAAATTCTAACTACCTAAGGGAATAACTTTACGCTAGCTATTTACATTATATTATAATATTTCAACTAGTACTACCGGTGCTGTGAGAATTTTCCTGATATAATACAATCATTTGAGAAAAAAAATAGGAAAGAAGCTCCGAGAAAACCTCCATAGAAAAGTGTCCTTGTACTTGTCGATGTGATGGAGCTTCCCTAAGTGACTAGGGCTATACACCCTCATTAATGCTTTCGTAAACTTCGGTCATCAGGTGGGATCCTGTATGCGAGATATTAAATTGTAAAATGGCGTCTTCAGACCTAGGATGCATCTGCAATGAACCTTCAGACCAATAGTGACTGGTCATGCCAAGAAGGATGATCACAAACCTGAAAACATGCTATAGATAGTAATCGGTCACCTCAGACAATCTGTCAACACTTATCACTATAAATAATACAAAATTGGGGATCCGAAGGTCCATAACCTGGGAGCTTACACTCAAATAATAAAGAATGAATCCTTTTCTTGCCTCTAGTGAAGGATCCCTGGAGTCTGGGAAATTTTACTGGCCTTTGAAATTTTTGTATGCCTCCAGAATATGGAGTATGCCATCCTCTTCTACATCCTTGAGATAGTCTCGACGATCAATATAACTCTCAAAATGAAGGCTGACATCTTCGACCTTATATTTTAACTCTGCAGCCAACTTGGCTACGTCATGGGACTTAAGAAGTACTTGGAAGAGATCCACCATTGTGGCACCACTAACGTCTCACTTAGACTGGAATTGAGCCTTGGTCACTTCATCAAACTTACCAAGTATAGAATTGACAGGAGTATAAGTCTCAGGGCTGAGAGAATCAACCAATGTAATCTTTTGGATGAGGGCAACATATCGCTCCAATGGAGTCTGGACCAATTGCATTTTTTCTTCCAACACCCTTACCAGTTGCTTGCCAGTTTTGACTTTGAATGCAAGTCAGGAGTATTGAGGCCTAAGGAACCTGTATGACTCATCCCCTAGGATGCCTGTATTTATTAAATCCTCCTCCCAAAGATTCAGAATCTCTAGTGAGGTATGACACCATTCTTCGTATTTCTCGATCTCTCCCTATCACTGAGGACTGGTGGCCTCTATCTGCTTTTCCATATCATTTTCCTAGAAGAAGTCTGGGAGAGACTCAGACATGAAACTTCTTATGGGCCTTATCTAATGGGTCATCCACTCATCCACCACTAATACCTTATTCTTCATAGCCCTCAGGGCATCAACATTGCCTTAAGGGAGTGGTGTCCTAGGAATCCAAGGTCCACGTGTTTTGGAAACAAGGGGGTGCACTAACTCTGTTAGGAGCCCCAAAATATTGGCACTAGTAGCCTTCAACTCCTTCACCTTCTATGATTTTGTTTCATACATGGGAGTGGCTTTTTCAATATTCAATCATTAGTCTCTTGACATCTTCAGAAATTTTGTCTTTTTGATGAATTCAACAAGTATGTAACCAATTCTTTTCAATGTTTTCATCTAGCATATTTCATGTCTTGATATACCTTTGAATAGTTCATTTAGATACAATCATTAATTCAGAAATTGTTTGAACTTGTCTTCTATGTGACAACCTCTTACTAGAAATTATAGTTATCAAAGCTCTGCGCAGAACACTTAAATCAGCTCCTCGACTTGTCTTATTAACAATGTTCAATGCATCTTGCAAAGTTTAAACTATTATTTCTTTTACATTACCGCCATAGTTTTTCCTATTATCAGCACCCAACAACTCCAAAACTAGATTCATTTCCTTTTTCATGAATAGCTTTGAAAATAATTGTGCTCTTCCAACCACATATTTCTTCTCAAAATATTTATTCGACATATTTTTGCAATGTAATTTAATTGTGCTTTCTGGTACCATGTGTTCAAATGAGATTTGACTGAAAAGAGAATCCTCATTCATCTCCATCAAATTTTCCATGCCTATTGAAACATGTCTACCTTGACTACTACCAATTTGTTGTTTTGCATATTCTTGAACATCAACAAGTTCTTCTTCAACATCAACCAAATCTTTGTGAACATGAACATGATCCTCTTGATTACGTTTTGTATGACCTTTCATTTTTTCATCCATAATTTGATTGTACTTTTTTTGATCTGGTCCTTTTATTCCCCATTGTACAACGTATATAAATTTAACTTCCAAATAACTCCCTTAATAGTCCTTCACAAAAAATGGCTTCAATACTCCTTCATAAAAATGCTTTAATGCTCCTTTGAAAAAATTCTCTCATAAAAACATATGCTCCTTCAATTGGAAGAAATCTAATAAAATAAGATACAATGATATTTTTTATTTTTAAAATTGATTTTTTTTTTACTTATACAAATCTAAGAGGGCAATCACTTGGACGCGACCGCTCGTGGGTCAGCTGTGCCCATGGGGACTTGGCCAAATGGGTTTCAGCCGAATACGACTCAGTGAAAACCCACTTGACTGAATTCTCTTATTCTGGCATGCCATGTGGCAACCACATCACCAATAAAAATGAAAATAGCAGAAGTTTTTTCTTCTGCATCTTATTTCTCCATCCAAAATAAACTTGCTGAAAAAAATAAAAAATACCCTTTTGTACGGCTCAGAGTTAGGAATATGGTGATATAATTTTTTTAATATTTTTATTTGAACTACTATATTAAATTTATAAAATACTATGAGTAGGTATATTAACCAATGAGAAGACATTGATTCAGAAAAAGATGAAAAATAGAAAAACATATCAGAAAAATATAAAATTTATAACTAAAAGTAGAGTAGAGAGCCCCCTTCTAGAATATGTAATTTTTTTTTAATTTGGTGTAGATTTGATAGAGAAAATATGGTGGGAGACAAAAATTGCCGATTTTGGGTAAGTTCAACTTTGATTAGTTATAACAGATAAACTACACATCAAAAACCAATGTTTTTTTTTGCACTGCCTATACATTTTATCTACAACATATTTTCAAATCAGAGGAAAAAAATATTATTTACATATAGTATTTTTGTGGGAGGTAGACCCCCTAATTTGCACTGTTTTACAATAATTGAAAATTAGACTTTAAAAATTAAAAAAAGAATATCAATAATAGTTCAATTTTTTTTAAAAAAAATAAGAGGCATAAACTTCACTCAATTTTACACATTTCATCAGTTTACATCATCTTAAAATTCAAAACATCAATCTCACTTTTATGTCGTTAAAGTTGAACAGGTTTGGTGATGTTAACCTTTTCCTTTATAAAAGTGTGACACAATACTGTGCTTTTACCTGTGTGCCTTTGAAGGCTAGAAAGTAGATGCTAGAGGATACAAATAATATTGTAGTGATCTCTTATCCTTTTTGTAGACACCAAGGTGAGGGATGTCCACTATGATTGATAGCTAAATTGAGGATGGGCCTTAGACTTGGGTAGCATCAGTGCCTTTCCCTTGTGCACTAGGAATAGATGCAAGAATATAAGGCACCATTGGAGGCTTCAAATTGCTTGGTTGGTGTGGAGCCTTTTCTTGATATAAATGATTACATTGGTCATCAACAAAAAGGGAATAGAGGAAAAATCATTCCAAACCACAGGGGTGGGATGAGACGAAGGAACAAAAATAAGAGAGGCAATAGGTTAAATAGATATATGAGATAGAACCTAAGTTTATACCTGTATATACTATGAATAAAAAATCAAGTTGAGGAAGTAAGGGCTATATTGGAGTAGGCCATAAGTGATCCACAAGATACCAAGTGGTAATATCCAGTGTCTTGGACAATATGCATGGTACCCTCACGTGAGAAGTTAAGGAACTTGTAGACCATTGAGGGGACTGTCCCCATAGATATTTTCCAAGGGATTACCATCCTCACTCATAAGAGGTTTGAATCATGGATAACAACAAAAGTGGTAGAAAATTACTTGAGTCCAATAAGTACCATGAAGGTGGTTGATCCCAAAGAGGGTGATAGACCATTTTGAGTCCAAATAGTTTCTTGACACTTGTCATATCACAAAGAGTGTATCCCATTCACAAAGAGTACCTCTTTCATGATGACATCCATCCTACACACATGATGAACCATGATAGCTCCCATAACTCTTCCATTGATATGCATTTGAATATACAAGGGAGAAGGCTCTCTACTATAGGGGAGATCTAAATGGGTAAATGATATCTTTATATTGTGTATCCTCTTGTTGGGTGGTAAGATGGGAGTGATGGTCATCACATTGAAAAAGAGGCTATCAATCAATAAAATGAAATTGTACAAAAGAAATAGCTTCACATAAAATTCACCAAAATATGGAGAAGGGAATGTAGCACTCTTGAGATTGATAAAATCTCAAGGAAAAAATTGACCCTTGGGCCACCTCACTAAATTAGCACTTTGATGAGGTAGGGTGATCATGAAGACTAATTGATTAACTGGAAATCAAAGCTTAAATAAAGACAAGATAGATTAAAGAAACTAAAATAACTATGTGATACCAACAACTAAAAGTATTATCACAACTACAAATAGAAATTGAAATTTTGGAGACCAACTTCTCAACTTTGTGACCTTATTATACTTGATGCTAGTGCGAGTCTAGTACTACAATATGGATACAAGGTGACAACGTGGCATGCATACATAATGTACATATAGGATACAAATACTAAGATATACAAGTACTAAACAAACTTAACTAAATAAACAAAAAGTGACGCTAGACTAATATTAAGGAGCTAAAGGTATGAATAAGATATAAAACTAATTATTACAAGGAAAATAAGGGAAGGATGATCACAAATGGGAGATATAAGGATCCAAAGGTCTCTTGGTTCTCCTCCTTCAAAAATTTCTCATAACTAGATAGACGATTTTTAAGACTACTTGATTAAGAGGACTTCCTCAGTCATACCCCCACATTGGGGTTTCCACATCTACAAACAACCAAGATTGATAGATTTAGATAATGAACAACCAATAAAGGATAAAAGATAATAGACAACATAAGGACATGATCAAGATAGTATGATATGCTTAAATAAAATGATATAAGGTACGTAAAATCTCCTTTGAAGTCGTGAAGATGGAGGTAGATGGGATGAAGGTGAGGTTGAGTTGGTGAATATTCAATATGGTGGAGCTATAGTGTGAAAGAGAGACAAAGAGTTGTGAAAGATGTCCAAGATGGTGAAGGATATTTTAAGAAGATAAGAAGACGAGGCAAGAGTCACCAAGAGAGCTTAAATAAGACCAAGTCAAGCTAAATTTATGATATTTTAAGAAAGTCAAATGATTCCCAAAGTTGGTTGGAAGTGGGAAGATGCATTACACTACAATAAAAATAGTTGCAATGTTCCAACGATCACTTGTGTCTCTGTAGATTCATACTTGATGAATGCACACCACATGGATGTCTCTGCAAAATGCACATGTCATGATCCAAATAGGTTGTATTGTCAAGATTTTGGGTGAGAAATGCCACAAAATAAATGGAGGGATATACAAACTTGTCTGAAATTTTGATTTTTAATTAAGGTAGAGGCATTATACAATGAAGACTTAAATGAGGTATCATTTACAACACTACAAGAATAAAAACTTTGTTACACCCAAACATTGTAATCTACATTAATATATGAAAATTCTATATTTAAAAATTTGTGCAACCTTTATCATATACTCACTATCTATTTCATCTACAATGTAACTTATGCACTGCTTATATCTAAATACTTAGAGTGCTCCTTTCTATATTCTAATGGACGTGCCATCGAATCCACTTATCATATGAATCTATCTCTATGCATGCTAAATAGATGTGCTTGTATAAAAAGTATGTTTAAATTTGAATACTAAATATTATCTATCAACAATAATCACAGATAAAAGAAGATTGGAGTGCTTCTATTATGCATTCTATAAGGATATAAATATGCATCCTTGTATATATGCCACACTTCTATAATATTGGTTTTCTTCTTGTAATTCACTACTACATAGATGGGTGTTTTAAGACAATAATTAAGATAATTTTTGAGTAAATTGTCTTAACTTAAGACAAAATAAAACTTGTGTATTGTATTAAATATTGTCTTTAAGTACGTGTCTTAAATTACTTTCTTAAAAAATATCTTTACAGAGACAATAAAAAACACTAGTACTATTGTCTCTAGGAAGACAATTTTATTTTTGTCTCTATAAAGACTATAAAGACAATAAAAAATATATGGTATCTATAAAGAAAAAAACAATAAATTTTTAAAAATAGCTCACTATTTGGATAAATTAATATTGATAAATATAAACTATAATATCATTCATTAATTCATATTAGGGCATGATGGATTCAAACCACCACCCTCTTTCTTGTAAAGCAGGTTCTCTTCTGTTGAGCTAGCGCCCTTTAAAAATACCCTTCAAAACCTTGGATTTTAAAACACCATTTGGTATAGAAGTGAATTTTATGTCTGAATAATAGTTGAGAACGAGTTTGGTGAAAATCATGTATTGTTATGCGTTTGATACTTGTGCAACCACCTCCTTGGAGCATTGGAGACCTATATTTATTTTCCTAGAGCCACAAGGTCACCATTGGGTTATAGTCAAATGTATGGGTGCACCTAGAGAGATTATATATTAAATGACCTCATGAATTGTGCACATAAGCATTTCACCCCATGTCCTTCTATTTCAATAGCACATTCAACTAGCTAAATCAATTGAAATTGATGGTTTCAAGGTGGAGTTCACAATGATTTTTTAATTTCTTAGAAGTAGAGCCTGATTCACTTCTATTTTAGATAATGTGTGTAAAGTATGAATGTTTTACAAAAGTTTTGAAACCCTATTGTCATTTTTTTTAGTAGCAGACTAACAAAAAGTATGTGCATTCTAATTCTACATTGATTATCAAAGAAATTTGGATAGAGTGTGTGAACAATATCATTTGTTTTTGATTGCTGGTAAAAATAGGTTTTATTGGGACCCAAAACCCCTTACATTCAAATAAAAAATATAAGCAACATAAAATAGACTAAACAGAGCCAAGACTAGGACCCATCCCGCTAACCCAAAATAAAACAGAAAACCAGAGAGAAAAGCCACAAATCAACTAGACTCTCTGGAAGCCAGAAGCCAAAAGTCAAAATGCCAAAAAATAGGGGAACACCAGGGCTAGGAAAACTCAAAGAGAGTTCCCTCCGCTTCCTTCTTTTCTTCTAAGACCTTTTTATGGCCACGTTGAAATTTGATAGCTCCAAAATCCTGTCTTGAATTTTCTTCTTCCTGGCTGAATGCATGCACTTTCCCGGTCCATCATCTTCATTGTCAGCTTTATCTTCATCGATCTTCATAGTGGGATAATCCATCTCAGATTTAATGGACTTAAAACACTCCATAGTAGTACCCATGAAGACATTATTGTCCTTCATATGTTTTTTCAAAGTATTCACTAGACATGAATTACTCTTAATACAAAGACAATTTTTTACATAATATATTACTACATACTACATGCTATATTACATGCTATGGGAAAACCAAGCTTACTATAAATTTGAAAATGGAAATAGCTCACATAAAATACTGCTAGGATTACTAGCTAGTTGATTAAAGTGTCAACAAACCCTATGAGAACTTAAGACAATCAACCACATTGGGTATATCATTAAATGCAAGTTCTCCAACTACAAATCTTGCTTCTTTTTGTGCCTCAATAATTTTTTATGAGGCAATTGGTAACTGTTCTCATAGAATATATGCAGCTGCTAGGGAAAATACTAAGAGAATGTTCAAGTGGTGTTGACTTGGTGTATGTTGCATTTATACCAAAAATAGAATTGTATTAAAAATCTGATTGGACTTATGGATTTGGAGATGAGTTTACATGATAAGAGATTGAATTAGGACCATTTCCATTTATATTTAGATAACATGAAGGAATGGAATGATATAAGATATGGGTCACAGGATGAGAATCTAACTTTATTTTGTGTATTGTTCAATAAGGTTGATTATTTGAGTTATGAGCCTGGGAAACCTTCAGAGTTTCATGCAATGAATAGAACAAATACCTTGCATCCAATTGACCATGAGAGGCATCTTAATGTCTTCCTTACACAACATAGTAGGATGGGTGGACATATGGGTGGCTATGGGAAAATTGTTATCAGGCCTGAGAATGAGAGCCCACTCCCTAATAATATGGTCCAAAAAAATAATGGAAGTGGTTGTATCTAATTAGCACAATAATATTGAAGATTTCTTGGAAACTGTGATGAAGGTTCTAGTTTAGTTCCTACATTTGGCATTAGGCTTATAAAATATTTTTGCAGGCTTGCCTAAGAATTTTATTTTCTTGATTGTCCTACCCCCCCTGAAAATATCTACAATAGTTGTAAGATGATTATGGAAAACATCTTTTTTACTAAGTGGAAAAATCCTGGTAATCCTCCCACTAGATATAATTTATGGATTGTTAACTAGTAGAAACTCCTCATAGAGTTCAAAGATTTTGAAAACAACACAAAACTAAATAAACATAATACCAAATGGAGACTCCTTTCCCATCTGGTTTTCCCATCTGGTTAAAAAAATACTTTGACAAGATAAATAACAAATATTGGAAAGATGGAGGAGGAGTTATAAGGCATCACTATGGTCGGCATATTGTTTCTTATGCTGGAAAACTAGAAAATCCCAATGTTAACCAAGTTGAGGGTATTTCTCTCCTTTGGGGAATCAAAATTAGCCTTTGTATTGGAGTCAGATAACTGTTGATTGAGGGAGACTCTAAATTGATAGTGAAAGCTACTAGTAGAAGGAGTATTATGGGATGGAAGATTTAAATGATCTTGAAAGACATCAGACTACTTCTGGCCAATTTAGACAACTTCACCATATATCATAACTACAGAGAGGGGAATGCGACAACTAATTCTATGGCTTCTTATGGTATGATGTAGGAGGGCCTATGATGCTAGAGAATTTTTAATCTACTACAAAATATCACCAAGGATATCCTTGAGAGTGGAAAAACTAAAGTCCCAGTTAGAAATGATTAAGTACAATAGTAATAACACTCTTTATATGGTTCTAGGTATGGGGATTACCTCAGGATTATTTCAAAATTCAAATTTGAATTTGGAGCCCATTAATAGTTAAATGGGGTGATCATGTGGTGGGAATATGCCAAGTCACGATACCCATTCCCAAAATAACCCAAACTAGCCAAGAAATGTTTGTAAATTTTCACCAAGTACCAAATTTGGGAAAGGTTGCACTTGTTATTTATTCATATGCGTGGATTTTGTTAGATTTGATGAGGTAAAAGCCTTAATTTGCCTCATTAGTACCTTGGTGATTGAAGGCTCGCATACATGAAATGTGCATCATATTTGGTGGGCTCTGTCAAACATTATTCACAATAATTATAGTGTTTATTGTGGAGCTTTGTCAGTTTGATCTATCATATTTCCATCCATATTTTGTGGCTTCATATTTTCACCTTTATGAGCTTTGCTAACTATGCTACGTTGGGTGAAGAATATATGAGTAGTGACATGCTCCAAATTAAACCTAATAAAATAAATAAATTTAAATCCAATCCTATTGTTTGGTTTGTGTTAATTAAGAATGATATTGATAAATTAATTGAGGATATGATGGGGTTCGAGGAAATGCTCTCCAAATAATTTTTTGTGTCATGGGCTGATAGGAGAGTCACTATTGATGATATGTCATTTGACGTTAATGATGAGGTCATAACCCAGGCTATGGGCCTCTCGATGGAAGGAAGTGGATGAAACAGAGTATAATTATGGACATAACTAATATCAACTAACTCTTCCACAAAAATGAGAAGCTTATTAAACTTTGAGGTGGTTTTAATCGTGAAGAAGTGCCAAATCCACAAGACTAGGTGAGCTATGCTATACTAAAATATTTTACCCTTCAAGTTCATTATGCGGTTTATTTTCACTATCAGCTTTCGTTTATAAATTATCTGAGGAATAGGGAATTTTTTTCCATTCCTTTTTTTGTGTTATATTCTATGTATGCTAATGGTAGGGATGTTGTTGAGACAAAAAATAGGGTAAGAAGTACACCATTCTACATAAAGGCCTAATTTAATGCTTGTCTAAAGTCCACAAAGGTGAGCTAAGTGAAGAGGATGATTATAAAGACCTCTTCAAGTTTCTCACTTAAGACTAGGAGAGAATGATGTTGTCCAAGCCCAACCATGGAAAAAAGAACTAATGCAATTTTTAGGGTCTTTTTTTTTGGTGTGACGAGTGACCTTGGCTGCAGTAGTCTTTTTTTTTCTTTTTCTTATTTTTCGTTGGTTTTCTACAAAATTTGCATATTATAACCCTGCGTGGTATGCTATGGTTTTTTATTAGGACTCTAATTAACTCTGGTAGTTTATATTCTTATATTTTTATTTTAATTACTACATTTATGATTTTTGATAGAGGAAAGTTTAGGTGGCTATTAATTTGTTTAACTTTTGCTAACAGTAGTTTTTCATTATAGTTTCTCTTGGTTTGTAATGGGACACCCACTTGTTTTGGTTGATTTTAATATAAAAAATAATGAGAAGCCAATATCATTTATGCCTTCACTCTAGCACTGAATCCTAGTGTTAATAAACATAAAATATATTCAAATTTGGCTATTTTGAATATCCCTTTGCTAATTTCATTTCCTTTGATTATTTGTAAGTTGATTCATTTAATTTTTTCCTTGTTTTTATAAGATTTACCTTGATTATAATTCTTATATTTTCCTCTAGCTAAAATCTCATGTGACTTTTTTAAGCCTTTCCTCTTCATTCAACAAAGCACCATACATTTCTAGTTTCATATTCTTGAATTTCCTACTTAGTTCCAATGTACAAATGAAATCATTGTACTCATTTGGAAGACTTTTAATTAAAAAACTATAATTGCAAAGTCTTCATACTCAACTTTCACTATAGAAAGTTGATTTCTTAAATGTTTTAATTCAGAAATATGATTATTCATCTTATCTCTTCCTTTCATTTTTAAATGAGTTAATTGTCTCTTAATGTCCATCGCTTCTAACTCTCTAGTCCTTTCATACATTGTTTGCAATGTTTGCCATATTTGTTTTGTTTTCAAATTTTGAACTTGAGGTTTGATCCCTGGACAAATTTTCAATAAGATTATAGCTTGTACATTCATATCCATTTGATCTCATTTCTCATGCTTAATTTGATTTGTAGGATTTTCTTCTATTGCTACATCAGATAAAATTTTTATTTGTAGAATCAATTTTATCTCACATTTCTAACTTGGATAGTTGGAACCATCCAATTTTTCACTAACCACAATATTAGAGATCACAGAGGCACCCGTATAAAGAAATACAATAAAACTCCCTAACAGACCATCACACAAAAAAAAATCAAGGCTTGAAACATTAAGCTTCTAATAATCACACACTATTGTGCCTTCATATTGGCCTTCTACTGAGAAAAATAAACAAGTACCTCAAAAACTTATGGCTCACAAATTTAAGAAAGATTTTATAAAACTCTTCATTTTAAGAAGAAATTACTACTAGATGTCATATTTTTATATTTTTGGTTGATTTTTTATCTTCCAACATACATGATAATGTTATTATGGATATTAATGTTGATCCTAAATGAAGCAACCTAAAAAAATAAAAAATTTAAAAATTTACACTATATTAGATATCTACTATCAATGAGGGGAGATCCATCAATTAGTATGGAAAGGGAAAAGTTTATCACATATTACAATTACAAGTATTTTTCTAGATGTCCAATGACATTATGGAATCATAGGAAAATAATGTATCATTTGACATGGTGCCTCATAGATCATGCGAGATGCTATAATAGATAAATATGTACACATTTCAACTCATCAAAAGTCTTTAATAACAAATTATTTTATATTAAAAATGTTGTTTATTTAATCAAACTAAGAGAAAAATAAAGGAAATTAGGAAACTCAAATATTTCCAAGTTAATAAAAACTTATTATCACTTTAATCCCAACATTACGTGAAGTAGTTTTATGGCCTAGTAGATATTCAGGTTATAATTTTATTGTACATTAAAGCATGCTTTTGGAGATCTTAAATATGAAATTTTGACATATTAACATATACGATCTTTGGAAAATTATGGCAGAAGGGAAGGGATCTCAATTTGAAAGTGGATTAGCTCATCCAATAGAATTTCTATTGGTGGTTTTCCAATGTCTTGGTCTAATGCACAAAAACATATAGCTTGGAAATTAGAGATATCAAGAATGTAGATGATAAATTGGTGAAAATATTTCATGTTTTGTTTTCCTTGGAACTATTTTAAAATAAAGAGTTAGTGGCTTGTAGCTGATCAATTAATTTATAACTTGAGTTCAATTGTGCCGTTGTATGGTTGATCCCTTCATCCTATTAAGTTTTTCGTCCCCATTGATATTAATGTTTCCTACATTTTTCTAAGTCCCTAAGTCACAAACATGATCCATGACGCTGGCACTTGATGGTCTATCTCAAACTTGTAAGCTCCAATTACTTGAAAGCGTTAAGTAGAGCTAGAGAAAGTATTGTTTAGTGAACCAGCCTTGGTTGGTTTTGTCCAAGCATAGATTTACAATCATTAGAGTCTTTTTAGCACTATGAGACTATAACTTAATCAAAATCCTATTATGTTATAATTTTATCTTTAATTATAATTTTATTAACCTTTAATATTATCTTCCTTAGTCTTGAAAAGGAAAGGTATAGATAAGAGACCCACTCTTGTTAAAATTATCTACTACAAATTTAACTTTGAGTCCTTTCCTATAGTCTAAACTAATTAAAATCATAATTTACATCTTGATTCACCATCTAAGATTATAAGATGTATTATAGATAAAAGTTTCTTATATTTTTACTACAAGTTGTGAAAGTAAAAACAAAGGACTTGATCAAGGCATATAAGAAAGTTAAGACACTGCCACAACATAGTATACTAAATTACTTAAAGGCATATCTGTATTTGATATTTAACGTTGTACTAAATATAATGCTGTACTAAAATGTAATATTAGAAATATAACTAACAACTTATCAAAATGAATCTATGTATTATCACTTGACCAGCTAAATACTCTACAATTCTTATTTCAATTCTTATTTATATTTTATTTATAAATATTGAATTATTTAAAATCCTATTATGTTATAATTTTATCTTTAATTATAATTTTATTAACCTTTAATATCATCTTCCTTAGTCTTGAAAAGGAAAGGTATAGATAAGAGACCCACTCTTGTTAAAATTATCTACTACAAATTTAACTTTAAATCCTTTCCTATAGTCTAAACTAATTAAAATCATAGAATTTATATCTTGATTCACCAGCTAAGATTATAAGATGTATTATGGATAGAAAAGTTTCTTATATTTTTACTACAAGTCATGAAAGTAAAAACAAGGGGCTTGAGCATTCGTATCCATAATACATCTTATAATCTTAGATGGTGAATCAAGATGTAAAATCTATGATTTTAATTAGTTTAGACTATAGGAAAGGATTCAAAGTTAAATTTGTAGTAGATAATTTTAACAAGAGTGGGTCTTTTATCTATACCTTTCCTTTTCAAGACTAAGGAAAGGTATAGATAAGAGACCCACTCTTGTTAAAATTATCTACTATAAATTTAACTTTGAATCCTTTCCTATAGTCTAAACTAATTAAAATCGTACAATTTACATCTTGATTCACCATCTAAGATTATAAGATGTATTATAGATACAAAAGTTTCTTATATTTTTACTACAAGTTGTGAAAGTAAAAACAAGGGACTTCATCAAGGCATATAAGAACACTGCCACAACATAGTATACTAAATTACTTATAGGCATATCCGTATTTGATATTTAATATCTCAGAACATATTATTTAAACAAGATATGAATGTTGTATTAAAATATAATATTAGAAATATAACTAACAACTTATCAAAATGAATCTATGCATTACCATTTGACCAGCTAAATACTCTACAATTCTTATTTCAATTATTATTTATAAATATTTAATTATTTATATTATTTTAAATTTCTAATTGATTTTGCTTCGTTGACAAGTATAATTCATCCTCTTGATTACTAAATTAAATTTATAAAAAACCACTCATAATGAGCTAAATGTGTATATAAATAATAAATTGAAGTCATATTTGAAATTTTATTTAAATTTTAATGTACTAAACTTAGAATTTTGTACATTAGCACCTTTAGGTGTCAAAAAAATTTCAGTAATCATAGGCTTTAATTCATGGTCACAAATCTTTTTATATTCTAATAAATCTCCTCTTTTTTGACTAACTTCTATTTTGAACAACGATGGCCCTACTTCATATATCTTGGCTTTAATCTCCATGTCCTCTTTCTTACAAGCTTCCTTTCTCTTTATATTCATTGTAAAATGTGTCCTTTTGGTTGTAAATTTCCACTCCTTCCCAATCTTCTCAAGGTTTTTCACAATACTAATTACAGGTTCATTTGATATGAAACTAAATTTAGAATTTTCCCTTTTTTCTTCATCTCCAGTAATCAAAGGTGAGAGATCAAATCTTGAATTGATAATCTCAAATGCATTAAGAGATTTGTGGCTTATCTGTCCATTAAAAATTTCAATGGAAAATTCTTCTCTCAAAATAAAAAACTATATATTAAAAACAAATAAGTATTGATATACTATAATATATATTTATTCTCATTACATATTTAAAGTTAAATTTTTTTTGTTTATAAAATACAGTAGTAAATTTTTGTTTTAATCTATATTTGTAAGAATATAAAATCTAAATTTAACTACATATGCATATAATAGAACATATAAAGTTATGCTTGATATCAACAAAGAAAGTTATTCAAATCTTCTGAATTCCACCTAAGAACTTCTAAAACATAGGTTCACATATCAATAAATTCAAGCCTTTGAGAAGAAGACTAGTTGTTGCAAGTTTAAGTAATACTTTATCGTTTTTGAAATTCACAACTTAGATGTGAGGAATACTACATATTATAAGTTTTATTGGAATTTTTTTTTTCTATATTGTAGAAAATTTGGACTCAATAATCATTAGTAGTCAGACTTAAACAACACATTGTAAACTTTGATCATAAAAATGGCAGATGCTTCTCCAATAAAATCTACCCATATCTACCCATTAATATGATATAAAAAAACTGTTTAATGCCAACTTAATCTCCCTCTACTAACTATTCACATGACAGCATTTCTACGCATATACCAAATTTACAAACAGTTCTCTTTAAAAAACTATACTTGAGGAGCATTCAATTTGAAAACCAGTATTTACCTTTCTTGGCGTTTAAAGCTTCAAAACCCTTAGCAAACCAGGAATGCTCCATAATCTGCTTTATACTAAACCGTGTCTCAGGGTTAGGATCCAGAACCTTCGCCAGCAGCTGTTGCACCCCATCAGAAAGAAACCACGGCATATCAAATCTCAATTCTATCTTCTGGAAAGAAAAGTACTTCAAGAACCCATTAGTCTTGTTCCCAAAAGGATAACGCCCCTCCAAAAAAAGATACAAAATAACTCCACACATCCAAATATCAGCTTTTGCGCCATCATAGCCAAAAACAGAGGTATAAACCTCAGGCGCAATATATGGCGGCGTCCCCCACCTTCCATGCAACTTCCCGCCCTCCTTCTTTAGCGTACTCAGCCCAAAATCCGCC
>MU226892.1:1002792-1017044 GCA_018584345.1 Thuja plicata
TATATAGTATGCTCTTATCATGGTGTTTTGTTCTCTGAAAATGATCTAATTCTTTCTTGGTTGATTCTGACTCTTTCTTGTAGATACATAACCTTAAGGAGATAAATGCAGTTCACCACTTCAGTGAAGGATTTTATTTTTGGAAGTATAGCTCTTTTTGTTTTGATAATTCTATTATGAAATCCTAAGAATGAAATGCATCCTATGACATGAGACTAGTCACCGATTCCTTTAGCCATTTTTTCCATCATCGAGCTTGTTGGATATCTGAGTCGATAAAACCTTACTGGTCCCACTACAACCATAATGATATGAGTATGACTTTCCTTGGCTAAGCTATGGGAAATAGATGTAAGAATCAAGATAACAGAACCAAGATGACCTAAACATTATTTCCATATGATATTGCAAGGGTACACTAGTATCGAGGCATTCATAGCTGAGATAACCATGAGTGCAATCTTGCCTAAACAAGAAAATTTAACAGTTAAGGGGATAGTTATGGCCTCACCTTGGCATACAAATAAATGGAGATGAGGCATGTGAAGCTTATACACCTTACTGAGGATACTCTGATCTGAAACACCCAGTTTATTTATCATTACATGATTATCGGGACCACACCAATGAGTAGTAATCAAAGAAAAGAGTGTGAAAATAATTGATAACATATAATACTCAAGAAAATATTCAACATATCTTCAAAAAAATTTGATTGTTATTTGTTTTTTTTGTGTAAGGTGTTAAGAAACACCATCATGCTTGTGGTTTTTAGTGTTGAAAATCATCGTTGTGTGCTTAGGTGTTATCAAATCAAGATTTAAGCGCATTGACATATTATCCGATGTGTGTTGAAAAAAATAGATGTATCCAAATTGGTAGTGTTGAGAAACAATGTTTGATTAAGGTGTTGAAAATCATTAGTGTCTCAATGGAAAACTTTCAGGTGGCTAGAAGACCAAGATTGCTAACATTGATTAGCAGAACAATATACAATATGTTGACTTGGTGGCCTAAATTTCTAGGAGATTTCCCTTAGTGAGGAATAAGCTCATAAGACTAAGATATTGAATGATTCCAAGCTATGATGTCAAGTAAATGTTTGAGAGTTGTTCCACATGGTTATGAAATTGACTGAAATTTTAAATGAAACAAAGCAAGACGAGACCTCCGCAGGTGAGATAGTCAAGTTATGTATTGATAGATGGAGCACGAGTTACATGTGACACCTGTTTGCCAGGTTTTGACCTCTTGGAAAAATTGCTATGTTTTCTACCAAGGCACCTGTTTACTATGTTTTCACAAGGGCACTTTTTATCTTTTCAATTTTTTAAATTTTTTTTATTATCTTTTCACTTTTTTAAATTTTTTTGTTGATGCATCAATGCGTCTGTTTGCTAGGTTTTCACCAGAATGATAATTTTTTGAAGACCTTTTCCAAATGTTTTTGGCTTTTTTTCTTTTTGTTGTTTTTGGTAACTTTTTTTCAGGATTATTTTCGTTGTATAGGAATTTCTTAGAATGTATAGCGGTAGAACTTCTACAGGTGGATTATGTTGATGGGATCGAGAAATGTCTTTCCTTTTGGAGTTAACAGTTTATAGGCTCCAGAGCCAATTTTTGTGGTAATACGAAGGGACCCAGCCAGTTGGGTTCAAATTTTCTCTAAGTACAAGGTTGCCAGCCTAAAATCCTCTGTATCCTACTATCTTTTTATAACCTCTATACAACCTATTTTGATAGAGCCTTAAATGATCAAATGCTTCTTTCCTTATTTTGTCAAGTATTTCTAACTCCTAGATGCTAGAAATCCAAGAATACTCATTGGTTATGAGTTCTTGCAAGGAGACACTGAGTGATGGTATCAGAACCTTAATATGCATTATTGCTTCTTTGCCATATACCAAGGAAAATGGTGTTTCCCCTGTATACATTCTGATGATGGTTTGATAGACCCACACAGGTGGATTCAATCTGATATTCAAAACTTTTCTCAACTTACTCATTGTCCTATGCAAGATTTTCAATATTTTTTTTTTGGATGCCTCATCCTATCCATTTCCTTGAGGATAGTAGATATAGGAATAGTTCTGGGTAATTTTGAACTTCTCACACAATTAGTCCATATCATTATTTTTGAATTGTCTTCCATTATTTTTTATAATAGATGAAGGTATCCCATACTTGCATATGATGTAGTTTAGGATAAACATGGATATTTGTTTACCAGTTTGTTTGATAAGTGGGACTACTTCAACCCTCCTGGTGAAGTATTCAATGGATGTAATGATGAATTTATGTCAACTGGAGGAGGATGGATATAATTCCCCTACCATGTCAAATTGGAATGGCCAATGTCTGATTAAAGGTAAATACTCTCAAGAAAAAGCATGGATTAGGTTACCATGTAGTTGGAATTTCTTGTAGGACATAGAAAACTAAATAACATCTTTCTCTATGGAAGTCATACTCCCAAGTGTGCTTGCACAAGCTACTAGGACTCTAATTATTCCTAGGTTTCCCAAGGACCTATTCCTTCTCCTAGGATCTTTCAAGTCCTTACTTAGCTATTCTAGGACCTCCTCAACACCACTCCAAGAGTTGGTAACCGATGTGCTTCACTAGGGGGTAACTATAATTAAGTTTCACTTCACTTCTTTTCTCTTTCTTGGAAGACTCCAAGTTCCTTTTTGGTCTCCTTTCCTTAACGAGTGTTTGCAAGGGCTATAATCCATGCTTGGAAAAATTCTTGAGCTTCACTTGATCCCATTAGAATCGGGTATCAAGACTTTCCCAAACAATTTCAAGACTCTTATTGAATTTAGTCGTTTAAGCCTAATACTCCTTCTAGCCCTAATTGACTAGTTTTCCCCAGTTCATTCAAAATATTCCCAAACAATATTAAATAAAAATTTGATATTATAAATCTCTTTTGCAATACATTAGATATTTTTTAGGTCTTAGGGTTCCAAGGTCTCCGTAGAGTGAATTCTAAGAATCAAGGGCAAATAGGGCAAATAGGGCTATTTTGGTTCAGTTTAGTGACTTCTACTTGAAAATGTATCCCCATAGATTGGGAATGGCTTGATATTCTTAGGAGGTGTCTATATAACCTAAATTATTTTAAAACTATAATACCCACCCATATTTTTCTTTCATTTTATGATGCCATACTCTTTTAGGCATTTGTTTCAGTTGATTGGCCGAATTCTTTTAGGCTACTTTCATGAGAGCTATTATTCTTTCAGTTGATGGGATTATTGATTATGATGTTATGGATATTATCATGATGTGATGATTTATATTTTGATTATGTTGTACTTACCCCATGCTTTCATGTGTATGGTTATCATATTATTGTATCTATTTGCATGTTGTTGTGGTAGAGGACGGAAACATAGTTACTTGCTTTGGTGAGATGCACATGCTCGACCAACCCCTATCATTGTTTGCAATGTTATATTATGTATGTACATGCATGTTCTTTTGATGGAATGATTGCAGGTATAGGGCATCGTCGATTCGTCCTCCCTGAATTGGTAGGAGTGAGCGTGCCCATAAATATTCATCTCAATGGTAAAGAGGGGAGGTAACATACAGATCCAAAACCCTAACCTAAGCATAATCATTCTAATGTTGAATGAGTTTCAGTATGAATACCCTATTCAGATTTGTCTAGTTGACAAGAATTCGAATACCCTTTTCCTTGAGTATGTGTGTTTTGCATGTTATTTCTTTCAGGTGATTTATTAGGTTTTGAGTGTTTTCTTATGTTTAATGATTTAATGGATTATAGTTTAATTGATTATTCAATTATATCCTATGTTTATTATAAATAATTAATTAAATTGAAATATTTGAATATTTTGATTTAATTAAGTATTTAATTAAAAACTATAGTAAATGTGCTTATATGATTAATTAAATAATTAAATATTTGGTTGCATGTAATATTGTGACATAAATATTTAATCTATTTAATTTAATATTTTATTAATTACATGTGCATGAATGTGTTGAAAAAGTATTTTCAAATTTAAATATCTCAACTTGATATTAGGAGTCAAAGTTGAGTTGTGGCAATAAAGGATATTTTATTTATTTAATTTGGATTTATTTTCAATTTTAAGTCGAGTTATTTTAGGGATTGAATGAATAGTTGTCATGAGGGTTTGGACAATTAGGGGAAGTTGATTCTCTTTAGGAGAATTCTCCTCTCATTTTCCCTCATAACAGATTTTTGGATTTGGAGAGCTCTTGGTAATTTGGGGATTTTTGAAAGTTGGAGGATTGTTGTGGTTGCTTGTTGCTTTGGAGTTTTCGGTTGTTTCTTACTTGTGTGTGTGCTTGGATCTTTGTGGTTTCTAGATCTGTGGTTGAATTGTGCTTGAAGGGTTTCAGATTTGCTTCCATCTTTAAAGACACATTCCTCCATTTCTAGCATTGGAATCAAGGTAGGTTTTGTTTGCGATATGTGGTTTCAGTTTTGTAGATCTGAGGTTTCCAATGTTGAGTGGATGAATGTTCATTATTTTGGCATTTAAATGGCTTATTATTGTTTATATGGTTTCAGGTGTTTATTAAAATCCTAGATCTATCATTTTCATGTTTTTATATTTCTTAGCATAGTACCGTTATGTTGTCAAAATTTCATGAAAAGATCCCTTTTAGAACTCCTAGAAATTGAAAAATCAACCCTTACTATAGTCCTAACTATACGGGAAAAATAAATATTTCCCTTCTTTAGAAATCTCTTGAAAAATTAAATCAAATGAAAAAAATAGTCTCTGGAAAAATACAGAGTGAATAAAAATTCTCCAGTGCTTAAAAAATAAATAAAGAAAATGACAAACCCTTTTACTTTTTCCATATTTTGGAATTTCAAAAAAAAAATATATTAAAAAAAAAGGGAAGCAAGTTCTTTCAAAAGTGCAGTCTTAAAGGGTTTTAAATAATTTTTTTTAAAAAAAAAATATTAAAGGAAGGGCTGGTGGGACCCCATCCCCACCAACCCCCTTACCTTAGCGCACTGTTTTATGCGCATGTGGGAGGGTGGCGGTGGTCCCCCCTACCCACAGTCCTTTATAAGGACTATGTAGCACGCACAGGGGGAAGGAACCTGCGTGCNNNNCCCCCCCCCCCCCCCCCCCCACACTTGTCATTTATTATATGTTTTGTTTAAAACAAAACTTGTTTAAAGTATATTTTAAATTTTAATTTTAATTTTTTTTTATAAACAAAACTTTTGTTTTATGTTATAATTATTAACTTAGATTTCTTTTTTTTTATTATTGTAATTAAATTTAATATGAAGTTGTCAGTTAATTTAGTTATTAATTTTGTTTAATATATAACTTAATTAACACACTTTATTTATAGTTTTTTTAAAATTTAATATATTAATTGTTAATTATATTCTTATGTATTAATTATTAATTTAAATTGACATGTCTTGTGGTATTATTAATTTTTTATTAATATATTGATTATTAGTTATAATTAATTTATTAATATATTTTATTAATTACCTTAGTAAATATGTAATTATTTAAATAAGTTGTGCAAGTGTGATTTTAATTATGTAATTATGAGGTAACTTGAGACTTTAGAATTGGATAGATTAATTTGATTTAATTATTGGTTACCTTGTTTAGATTATTTAATTACCCGAGGTAGTCTTTAAATGGATTTAATGCTAGTGACCTTAATTATTTCAGATTAAGTTATTGATTAAATGGAGTTTATGTTTGAGTTGACAGTGAATGATTATATGCTTATATGGTTCATTTTTCAGTTCTTAAGGACGTTATTATTCTATGCATCATTATGGATCTCTTGTGCTTAAATGTGTTACTATGGGGGCATTAGATGACCTAGGATGTATATAGAGGCCGGGGGGAGTGTTTATGTTTTCAGTTACTATATGACGTGTGTGTTATCTGTTATTACCCTAAACTAACTATGATGACCCTTACGATTATGTTATCTAATTATGTACTTGTATGTGACCATTCCTGTTGTATGAGATATTGGATTTGGGCTATACTTGTGGGTTGCAACCTGTGCTAGATCTGTTAGGATCTATGAGCCTAGGGTAGGTTAGCTAGATGTGTAGTAGGAGATGTCTTGCAATAAGTTCTGTGTCTGAAAGTGACTACTGGATTGCTTATTGTATATTTTTCTTAATTAGTGATAACTAAAGACATGCTGAGTGATATTAAAATGAACTAATAAGATATGTGTCTCCTCACCCATACTTGAGTGCTAGTAAAGACTAAGATGGAGGATGAGATAATGCTTTCCCCCTTACGAGGCACGGGTTCTGGCATATTTTGTGATCTTGTCAGATTGAGAGGTCATTGGATCCATGTATGGTCACTTAGGTGCCGAAATCCATTGGGATTGCTAAGACTTAACTTAAGGGTTAGACGTACATGATGACACCTTCCTTTACATAGTCTAGATTTCCTACATATGTCAGTTGCGTCTGGATTAGTGAGTCTTACCTTTCATGATGATTAGTACACCTGGATTAGAGAGCTATCAGGATTCCTTGCTTAGTGGTTATTCCTTCTTGGCTTTGGATATTCAATTGGGGTCTATTGTTATCTCCTTAGCATGGTGGGGTGGACCTTTGTGGTTCCACATGGATGGGTGGTAGTGATTATTTACCCATTGAGATTTGACGTCCTTGTACCAGGTGCTTGATGGTTCCTTGCAGATGAGCTCTTTATGTATCTTCATCATTTATTATATAATTTCATTATTGTAAATCTTGTATTAGAGTATCACATATGATACCTAATCTGGATATTGTATATTAAGTAGATTAGAGTGATTACCACATACCCTGCGACATGTGCAGTGGATGTGAGTTTATGCTGGTTTCATGGTATGCATGAGGATTGTAATTATGGTTATGTAAGTTGTATTTGTTATGCTTAATCAGATGGAATATTTTGTTATATTGTTAGTTGTGTTTTTCTTCAAGTAATTCAACGTCATGGAACCCTTGAGTTGTGTAATCTATGTGAGTGTAAGACGTGTATAAATGGTAATTGCTTCCGCATTAATGTATGTCTCTTTATGTTAAATTTAAAAAAAAATCATTTAGGACACATAGTATCATGTTCTAGGTTAATCTCTCTTGGGTTTCATTCTTCAAATTATACCACTGCATTCAAACACCATTAGTTCACTGGCAAACACCTAACTGGATACACTAGAATCACCTCGGGCTTACAATTAAAATTAGTTAAACTGCTTCTATGAGCTCCTCCCTCCATATGTACACTATAAAAGGGCTCTCCTAGCATATCCCTCATGGACGTGATGAAATGTAGGGTAGAGATCTATGGGTGAGAAATTTTTCACAAAACTTCTTTGTCAACACCAGTAAAATGCCAAACAAGAAATGAATTTACAAAACTACTCTAATGATCACCTATAAACTTCAAACCAAAATGAGATGTAATGTAATGAGCCTAAATAAAATAATCCAACTCAAGATTGAATATTTCAATCCATTCAAGAACACTAACTAAAAAAAGAAAGCAACTATGAAAAAAATAGTGAACACAGCAACTTATTTCAAATTCAAAATCTTCTCCACATTAGATAACCTCGGGAAATGGGCCTCCTCATGGTATTTTATTCCTTCCCCATGTTTTTAGGTGGTTAAAATAACTACCTATCCTCAAACATCAAAGGGAATTATTTCTTGTTAATGTTGCCATGAAACTTTGCAAAGCTGCAAATGTTGTCATGACAACATTTTTACAACTTTTACACTTTTGCTTCTAACATAAACTAATGACCTCTAACCTATACAAAAATATGTAAAAAAAACTTATAGGTCATTTTAGGCCCATTTCAAATCTTTCCTAATTATTAAATTCTTTTAGACCCGAATTCTCACTTTTACGCTTTCTAAAGCACTAAACACTAACAAAGCAAAAAAAACTAGAGTGGATTGATCCTAGTCAAATACACCTAGGTAAAAATTCAAAAGACCTTCTAAGATCCAAGAAAATACTCTTGACTTGGCTAGAGTTAGTAGAAGCCACAACCAAAATAGAAACTAGGAGTTAGCCTGGGTGCTCTTGCACCATTCTCCCCACACAAAAAGATTTCAATCCACCCTTGGATTGAGAAAGTTGGAGTCAATTCCCAACTTCATAAACTCTATTTCTTTGATCCAAGTGGCCTTTGCATATCCTTGGCCATTCCATTTCACCATATGCTCTTTTTTATTATTCTATCTTGTCTATTTGTAGACCCTTGAATCAAGTACCTTTTCTGCTTTCTTGGATGGTGTAGGGGTTAATTACTGGTCCTCCACTTCTTGGATTAATTCAGTAAGACTTTGATATAGATCAAGAGTAGGACCCTTGTAAAGGACCAAATCTGCAACATTGAAGACCAGAGAAAATACAATATCCTCACGGAGTTCAACTTTGTAAGCATTATTTCCATATTTGGCGAGAATAGTTCAAGGGCCTAATATCCTTGTCTATATCTTGTTTGGTAATCCCTTCTCCAACCTTGACTTCTTCAGATGGACCATTACAAGATCCCCTACCTTGAATTATACATCCTTCTTTCTTTCATCCACCTTGTGATTTATCTTTGTAGTGTTCTCTATCAAAGTTTTTCTCACTAACTCATGTACTTCTTTCATGGAGTGTGCAAAGTCTTATGCATAGCCAGCCCCTTTAGCTCCATCCTTTAACTCTCTAACTTCAAATATCCCTCTAGGATGTAACCCATAGATAACTTCAAATAGACTCATTCCAATGGTCATGTTGATTGTACCATTGTAAGCATATTCTGCATGTCCCAAAAGTTGGTCCCAAGCTTGACCATACTCCTTAGTGAGGAACCTCAATAGGTTCCCTAGACTCCTATTAACCACCTCAGTTTGACCATATGTCTGAGAGTGATATGCAGACTTGAAGGACAAATTGGTTCCCAATTGTTTCCACAGTGTCTTCCAAAAGTGACTCATGAATTTGGTGTCTCTGTCTGAAACTATGCTCAAGGGTAACCGATGGATTATCACCACCTCCTTGAAGAAAAGATGTGCAATGTGACAAGCATCATGAACTATCTTGCAAGGGAAAAATATTCCATTTTTCTAAATCTGTCTACTATGACATATATATTGTCAAATCCTTATTTTTTCCTTGGCAATCCTACAAAAAATTCCACGCTCAAGCATTCCCAATGTCCACTTGGAATGGGGACAGGTTGATAAAGGTCTACATTGAAGGATGTGCCCTTGGCTTTCTGAAACACTACAAAACACTCCACATAATTTATGATATCTAGACTCATTCTTTGCCAAAAATAAAAGCTCTGCACTAAGTCTTGGGTCTTATTGACTCCAAAGTGACCACTAAGTGCCCCATTATTCTTTTCTTGAATCAGATTTTCCCTAATTGATCCCCTAGGGACACATAAATGACTTCTGTTAAAAAAAAATGACTCTGCATTATATAATAAGAAAAATATCCATGGAAATGATTCTTATGTTCTTTACATACCTTGTATATCTCTACTAAGTCTTCATCATATGAATACAAGTCCTTGAAACTCTCAATGCCTATGCCCTGCAATTGTACTTATTGTACTGTCAGAAGTCTCCTACTAAGTGCATAAGCTACTTTGTTCTACAATCCCTTATTATGTTTGATGTTGAAGGTGTAAGCCTGCAAGTACTCCACCCATTTCATGTGTTTGTGACTGAGCTTGTCTTGGGAGTTCAAAAAAATAAGTGCTTGGTTGTCTGAATACACCACAAATTCTTTAGGAAGAAAATAGTGCCCACATTTTCTTAGTGCTTGGACTAGAGTGTACATCTCTTAGTCATAGGAAGAGTACTTCCTCTTGCGTCAATGAGCTTCTCACTACGAAAAGCCACTATCCTTCTTTCTTGGCTACAAATAGCCCCTATAACAACATTGCTAGAATCACACTCAAATGTGAAGAGTCTCTCAAAACTTGGGAGAGTTAAGATAGGTTGAGTGGAAATCATCTTCTTTGACAATTCAAATCCCTTGTTAGCTTTCTCATTTGAGAAAATTTTGATTTTCATCCCACCTTTTATGGTATATAACATGGGAGTACAAATAACACTTAACTAATTAATGAATTTCCTATAGTATTGAGCTAATCCATGAAAGATTCTCACCTCTATTGTAGTTTTGGGGGTAGGCCAGTTGATGATGGCTTCTACCTTGATTGAATCCATCTTAAGATTCCCTTGAGACAACACAAAACCAAGATACACTAGCTCCTACTTTAACTACTATATTAGATTTATAAAATACTACGAGTAGGTATATTAACCAATGAGAATACATTGATTATGAAAAAGATGAAAAATAGAAAAACATATCAGAAAAATTTAAAATTTATAACTAAAATTAGAGTAGAGAGCTCCCTTCTAGAATATGTAATTTATTTTTAATTTGGTGTAGATTTGATAGAGAAAATATCATGGAAGACAAAAATTGCTGATTTTGGGTAAGTTCAACTTTGATTAGTTATAACAGATAAACTACACATCAAAAACCAATGTTTTTGTTTTGCACTACCTATACATTTTATATACGACATATTTTCAAATCAGAGGAAAAAAAATATTATTTACATATAGTTTTTTGGTGGGAGGTAGACCCCCTAATTTGCACTGTTTTACAATAATTGAAAATTAGACTTTAAAAATTAAAAAAACATATCAATAATAGTTCAATTTTTTTTAAAAAAATAAGAGGCATAAACTTCATTCAATTTTACACATTTCACCAGTTTACATCATCTTAAAATTCAAAACATCAATCTCACTTTTATGTCGTTAAAGTTGAACAGGTTTGGTGATGTTAACCTTTTCCTTTATAAAAGTGTGACACAATAATGTGCTTTTACCTGTGTACCTTTGAAGGCTAGAAAGTAGATGCTAGAGGTAAATAATCTTGTAGTGATCTCTTATCCTTTTTGTAGACACCAAGGTGAGGGATGTCCACTAGGATTGATAGCTAAATTGAGGATGGGCCTTACACATGGGTAGCATTAGTGCCTTTCCCTTGTGCACTAGGAATAGATGCAAGAATAGAAGGCACCATTGGAGGCTTCAAATTGCTTGGTTGGTGTGGAGCCGTTTCTTGAGATAAATTTTTATATTGGTCCTCAAAAAAGAGGGAATATAGGAAAAATCATTCCAAACAACAGGGGTGGGATGAGACGAAGGAACAAAAACAAGAGAGGCAATAGGTTAAATAGATATATGAGATAGAACCTTAGTTTTTACCTGTATATACTATGAATAAAAAATCAAGTCGAGGAAGTAAGGGCTATATTGGAGTAGGCCATAAGTGATCCACAAGATACCAAGTGCTAATATCCAGTGTCTTGGACAATATGCATGGTACCCTCACGGGAGAAGTTAAGGAACTTGTGGACCATTGAGGGGACTGACCCCATAGAGATTTTCCAAGGGATTACCATCCTCACTCATAAGAGGTTGGAATCATGCATAACAAAAAAAGTGTTAGAAAATTACTTGAGGCCAATAAGTACCATGAAGGTGGTTGATCCCAAATAGGGTGATAGACCATTTTGAGTCCAAATAGTTTCTGACACTTGTCATATCACAAAGAGTGTATCCCATTCACAAAGAGTACCTATACTTTCATGATGACATCCATCCTACACACATGATGAACCATGATAGCTCCCACAACTCTTCAATTAATATGCATTGGAATATACAAGGGAGAAGGCTCTCTACTATAGGGGAGATCTAAATGGGTAAATGATATCTTTATCTTATGTATCCTCTTATTGGGTGGTAAGATGGGAGTGATGGTCATCATATTTAAAAATAGGCTATCAATCAATGAAATGAAATTGTACAAAAGAAATAGCTTCACATAAAATTCACCAAAATATGGAGAAGGGAATGTGCACTCTTGAGATTGATAAAATCTCAAGGAAAAAAATGACCCTTGGACCACCTCACTAAACTAGCACTTTGTTGAGGTAGGGTGATCACGAAGAATAATTGATTAACTCAAAATCAAAGCTTAAATAAAGACAAGATAGATTAAAGAAACTAGAATAACTCTATGATACCAACAAATAAAAATATTATCACAACTACAAATAGAAATTGAAATTTTGGAGACCAACTTCTCAACTTTGTGACCTTATTGTCCCTGATGCCAGTGCAAGTCTAGTACTACAATATGGATACAAGGTGAAAAGGTGGCATGCATACATAATGTACATATATGATACAAATACTAAGATAGAAAAGTACTAAACAAACTGTTGCCCAAATTTCCCATTCTGTGCATTTGGCCTGGTTTGCCCTGTCTTGCTTCCTCTGTCTTGTTTTCCAGGCTTCATGTCCTCACCAAAACCCTAAGAGCCCTAAGTCTTCATATTTAAGCGAGGTAATAAACCCTAGGCCATGGCTCTTATATTTCATCATTACTTTTTCTAAGTTACTAAGAGCATGTGCTTTATTTCTCAGTCGCTTGATCGCTTTAGCCTGGGCGAATATTCCTTTCCTTCCCCCGACTCTGCGTCTTCCTTGTGTCGCGTGGTCTCGTGACCCTTTGGAATATTCCCCAGATGTCTTCTGACTTGGCTACCTCTTCTCAGTCGCATGATCGCTAGATCCATGTCATAAGCCTTGGTGGAAGGTGGGTCCCAAGTCTTTGGTCGCTTGATCGCTTCAACCTCAGAGAATATTCCTTTTCTTCTCCCGACTCTGTGTCTTCCTTGTGTCGCGTAGTCTGGTGACCTTTTAGAATATTCCTTCTGGGTTCTCAGACTTCACGATTGGTCCTCAGTCGGGATGTCGCGGGATAATATGTTACAAAGTAGGGGTCCACCTTCAGTCGGGTGATCGCGAGAAGAATTCAACAGTCAAAGAAAAGTCTTCCAACTTCGCGATCTACTTCATGTCGCATGATCGCTTGATCCAGACGTGGCAAACAGTTAAGCTTTCTTTTCAGTCGCGTGGTCTCGTGATAAAATGGCACTTAAGAGATAACACTCCCGACCCTGTGACTAGCTATTTGATGTTAGTAAATTTACTCAGTCGCCTTGTCGCTAGAACAGCACGATGACTTAGCTTCCCCAGTGCGCAACGGATTAACCAATGGCTGTGTGACATGTGTCATATGGTGGATGGATGCTGATGTTGGTCGGGTAATCGCCAGATGAAGGAAATGGGTTACGCGACTTTGAGACTTGGTATCTTTACCCTCAGTCGTGGGATCGCTGGATAATTTAAGGGTATGCTTAGTTTTCAAATGATTAAATTCCAGCCGTCCGATGCAAAGATCAGATGATCCAACGGTGGTCACCAAGTCTGGTGATGAAAATGCTCTACGTGAAAAGTACTCCCAACTCAGTGCCTTGGGGTAGTTGGGATGTCACTAGAAAGGTCAAAAGGGGCTCAGACATAGGATCCCCCGACTTGGCGACTAAGTGTTGTCGTGTGGTCTCGAGACAGAGAGATAGCATCTGGCGATCAGGCGACAAGCCGTGACGGTCAGAGGTAGCAGTTGGGCGCTGGGTCGCTAGAAGAATGGTGAGTTAAGTAAAATTCCTCGTGACTTTGATTTCACACAGTCGCTTTGTCGCTGGATTTATGCTCGGGTTAAACAGAGGTAAAAGGTGCTTTGTCGCCAGGTCGTGAGATTTAACTAGGGTTATGGACCGATGCTCACGACAAGGAGACTAGCCGTTGGTTTCTAGGTCACAGGACTTTGAATTTGAATTTCTGGCGGCAAGATGACAGGGGAGAACGCTCGGCAGCCATGGTTCCTCCGTGCTCGTGTCCTAGAATCGATCAGAGAGGTTTCAGTTGCAGAAGGCCATGCACAGAGAGTCTGTTGATCCCTGGAACAGATTTGTTCAATGTCGGTGGAGAAACAGAAGATTCAGAGATGTGGAGGAAGATACAGAGTCCAGTCATGAAGTTATTGCTCTCCAGGTGCAGTTGGAAAAAGGACATGGTCATGATCGATGGCTCATTGATGAGAGTTTGAGCGGCGGCCGTCAAGGGTCACTTCTCGTCCTGGGGGTCATGATTAGCTGGTGAGTATTTATGACAGAGACTTAGTTGCTGAATATAACTGATGGACCTGAGTTGCGTGTCTACGGGCATGATCCAGTACAGGGATGGGCGCAAGTTAGAAATCTAATCTGATTGATTTACCTTGGTGCACATTTAT
>MU226892.1:1020281-1035080 GCA_018584345.1 Thuja plicata
GAACCTGGAGGTCTCATCTCGGTTAGCATAAGGTCCCACAACCTTGAGATGATTCCCATGTTATACTGGATTATCAAGACCAAGAGAGCTTGAGATCAGAGGCGCAAATTCAGTGTATAACACAGACTTAACTAAATAAACAAAAAGTGACTCTAGACTAATATTAAGGAACTAAAGGTATGAATAAGATATAAAACTGATTATTGCAAGGAAAATAAGGGAAGCATGATCACAAACGGGAGATATAAGGATCTAAAGGTCTCTTGGTTCTCCTCCTTCAAAAATTTCTCATAACTAGATAGACATTTTTTAAGACTACTTGATTAAGAGGACTTCCTCAGTCATACCCCCACTTTGGGGTTTCCGCGTCTACAAACGACCAAGATCGATAGATTTAGATAATGAAAAACCGATAAAGGATAAAAGATAATAGACAAAATAAGGAGATGATCAAGATAGTATGATATGCTTAAATAAAATGATATAAGGTATGTAAAATGTCCTTTGAAGTCGTGAAGATGGAGGTAGATGAGATGAAGGTGAGGTTGAGTTGGTGAATATTAAATATGGTGGAGCTATAGTGTGAAAGAGAGCCAAAGAGTTTTGAAAGATGTCCAAGATGGTGAAGGAGATTGTAAGAAGATAAGAAGATGATGCAAGAGTCACCAAGAGAGCTTAAATAAGACCAAATCAAGCTAAATTTATGATATTTTAAGCAAGTCAAATGATTCCAAAAGTTGGTTGGAAGTGGGAAGATGCATTACACTACAATAAAAATAGTTGCAATGTTCCAACAATCACTTGTGTTTCTGTAGACTCATACCTGATGAATGCACACCAAATGGATGTCTCTGCAACATGCACATGTCATGAGCCAAATAGGTTGTATTGTCAAGATTTTGGGTGAGAAATGCCACAAAATAAATGGAGGGATATACAAGCTTGTGTGAAATTTTGATTCTTAATTAAGGTAGAGGCATTATACGATGAAGACTTACATAAGGTATCATTTACAACACTACAAGAAGAAACACTTTGTTACACCCAAACATTGTAATCTACATTAATACATGAAAATACTATATTTAAAAATTTGTGCAACCTTTACCATATACTCACTATCTATTTCATCTATAGTGCAACTTATGCACTACTTATATCTAAATACTTAGAGTGCTCCTTTCTATATTCTAATGGACGTACCATCGAATCCACTTATCATATGAATCTATCTCTATGTATGCGAAATAGATGTGCTTGTATAAAAAGTATGTTTAAATTTTAACACTAAATATTATCTATCAACAATAATCATAGATAAAAGAAGATTGGAGTGCTTCTATGATGCAGTCCATAAGGATATAAATATGCATCCTTGTATATATGCCACACTTCTATAATATTGGGTTTCTTCTTGTAATTCACTACTACATAGAGGGGTGCTTTAAGACATAATTAAGACAATTTTTGAGTAACATGTCTTAACTTAAGACAAAATAAAACTTGTGTATTGTATTAAATATTGTCTTTAAGTACGCATCTTAAATTATTGTCTTCAAAAATGTCTTTACAGAGAAAATAAAAAATAGTGGTACTATTGTCTCTTGGAAGACAATTTTATTTTTGTCTCTATAAAGACTATAAAGACAATAAAAAATATATGGTATCTATAAAGATAAAAACAATAAATTTTAAAAAATAGCTCATGATTTGGATAAATTAATATTGATAAATATAAACTATAATATCATTCATTAATTCATATTAGGGCATGATGGATTCAAACCACCAACCTCTTTCTTGTAAAGTAGGTTCTCTTCTATTGAGCTATCGCCCTTTGAAAATACCCTTTAGAACCTTGGATTTTAAAACACCATTTGGTATAGAAGCAAATTTTATGTTTGAATAATAGTTGAGAATTAGTTTGGTGAAAATCATGTATTGTTATGCGTTTGATACTTGTGCAACCACCTCCTTGGAGAATTGGAGACCTATATTTATTTTCCTAGAGCCACAAGGTCACCTTTGGGTTATAGTCA
This sequence comes from Thuja plicata, assembly GCA_018584345.1. Lineage (NCBI taxonomy): Eukaryota > Viridiplantae > Streptophyta > Pinopsida > Cupressales > Cupressaceae > Thuja > Thuja plicata. The sequence goes on from MU226892.1 coordinate 1,022,321, forward strand.
AATGTATGGGTGGACCTAGAGAGATCAAATATTAAATGACCTCATGAATTGTGCACATAAGCATTTCACCCCATTAAATTCTATTTCAATAGCACATTCAACTAGTTAAATCCATTGAAATTGATGGTTTCAAGGTGCAGTTCACAATGATTTTTTTTATTTTTGTGAAATAGAGCCTGATTCACTTCTATTTTAGATAATGTGTGTAAAGTATGAATGTTTTACAAAAGTTGCAAAACCCTATTGTCATTTTGTTTAGTAGCAGACTAACAAAAAGTATGTGCATTCTAATTCTGCATTGATTATCAGAGAAATTTGGATAGAGTGTGTGAACAATATCATTTGCTTTTGATTGCTGGAAAAAATAGGTTTTAAGGGGACCTAAAATCCCTTAGATTCAAAGAAAAAAGATAAGCAACATAAAAAAGACTAAACAGAGACAGGACTGGGACCCATCCCACTAACCCAAAATAAAATAGAAAACTAGAGAGAAAAGAAAAAAACCAACTAGACTCTCTGGAAGCAAGAAGCCGAAAGTCAAAATGCCAAAAAATAGGGGAACACCAGTGCTAGGAAAACTACAAGAGAGTTCCCTCTACTTCCTTCTTTTCTTCTGAGACCTTTTTTATGGCCGCGTTGAAATCTAATAGTTCCAAAATCCTGTCTTGAATTTTCTTCTTCCTGGCTGAATGCGTGCACTTTCCCGGTCCATCATCTTCATTGTCATCTTTATCTTCATTGATCTTCATAGTGGGATAATCCATCTCATATTTAATAGAGTTAAAAAACTCCATAGTAGTACCCATGAAGACATTATTGTCCTTCATATGTTTTTTCAAAGTATTCTCCAGAGTGTCCAATCTCTCATGCAGAGACTTTAGATTTTTCCCATCCTCCTTTTTCTGATTTCCCCCATCCCCTACCGACCCAGAATTATTAAGATCAACATGAGCAGATAGAGCTCTGAATTTCAAATGAAGACTTTTGATTTCCTTAAATACTCATTTCATCAGTCAAAATAAATACAAGGACATAGCTTTTGCAGTTTGAAGAACCCCAAAAGGGGGATCAATTTTATCATCCATGTCCTCATGGATAAGCTGGACATTCCACTCATGTATATCCATTAGTCTAGAGAAAGGGATGTTCTTAGAGGAAGCACGGATATGGTCCTTTTCAACATTGCCTTGTCCTAGAGTATCTTCCACTTTCTGTTCTGACTGCACCTCCATAAGAACCTCGAGCTTTAGAGAAATGGGGATGTCATGCTCTTCCAAACTCATGTAATTTACCAGAATAGGTACTTTTTGACCACCCACATCCTTCTCAACAACCTCAGATATTTTACCTTTTTACTTAACACTATGGGCTTCCTTAGTTTTAACCTCTTCCTCATCAGAGGCACTCACTAAAATAGAAACAAACACTTTTACTCTCATCAGAACAATATCATTTGTTATTAGGCTTCAAAATTACTAATTTAAAATGTACCTTAATCAACCAATAGTATTAGTTAAAAAAATGAATTGTAAACGGAAGATGATATGCTCTAAATGTTAAATGGAAAGAATTTTGATGCCATGGTATTCGTATGGAATTAATTGATTTTCTTTCCAATACATTTCTAATGGTATTGAATTGGTTCACATAAATCAAATAAATAATAATCTTAACTTCTCTACCTATCAAAATTTTGAGAATGCTTATCAATGAATTAAAAAGTTAGAAAGAAAAAAATATAAATGTATGTAGATGCAAATCAAGGCACACTAGACATGGATTACTCTTAATACAAAGAAATTTTTTTACATAATATATTACTGCATACTACATGCTATATTACATGCTATGGGAAAACCAAGCTTACTATAAATTTGAAAATGGAAATAGCTCACATAAAATACAGCTAGGATTACTAGGTAGTTGATGAAAGTGTCAACAAACCCTATGAGAACTTAAGACAATAAACCACATTGGATACATCATTAAATGCAAGTTCTCCAACTACAAATCTTGCTTCTTTTTGTGCCTCAACAAATTTTTTATGAGGCAATTGGTAACTGTTCTCATAGAATATATGCAACTGCTAGGGAAAATACTAAGAGAATGTTCAAGTGGTGTTGACATGGTGTATGTTGCATTTATACCAGAAATAGAATTGTACTACAAATCTTATTGGACTTATGGATTTGGAGATCAGTTTACATGATAAGGGATTGAATTAGGACCATTTCCATTTATATTTAGATAACATGATGGATTTGAATGATATAAGATATGGGTCACAGGTTGAGAATCTAAATTTATTTTGTGTATTGTTCAATAAGGTTGATTATTTGAGTTATGCGACTGGGAAACCTTCAGAGTTTCATGCAATGAATAGAACAAATACCCTACATCCAATTGACCATGAGAGGCATCTTAATGTCTTCCTTGCACAACATAGTAGGATGGGTGGACATATGGGTGGCTCTGGGAAAATTCTTATTAGGCCTGAGAATGAGAGCCCACTCCCTAATAATATGGTCCAAAAAAAGAATGGAAGTGGGTGTATCTAATTAGCACAATAATGTTGAATATTTCTTGGAAACTATGATGAAGGTTCTAGTTTCGTTCCTACATTTGGCATTAGGCTTATAAAATCTTTTGGCAGGCTTGCCTAAGAATTTTATTTTCTTAATTTTCCTGCCCCCCCCTGAAAATATCTACAACAGTTGCTGTAAGATGATTATGGAAAACATCTTTGTTACTAAGTGGAAAAATCCTAGTAACCCTCCCACTAGATATAATTTATGGATTGTTAACTAGTAGAAACTCCTCATAGATTTTAAAGCTTTTGAAAACAACACAAAACTAAATAAACATAATACCAAATGTAGAATCCTTTCCCATCTGGTTAAAATTATACTTTGACAAGATGAATAACAAATATTAGCAAGATGGAGGAGGAGTTATAAGGCATCACTATGGTCAGCATATTGTTTCTTATGCTGGAAAACTAAAAAATCACAATGTTAACCAAGTTGAGGGTATTTCTCTCCTCTGGGGAATCAAAATTAGCCTTACTATTGGAGTCAGATAACTGTTGATTGAGGGAGACTCTAAATTGATAGTGAAAGCTACTAGTAGAAGGAGTATTATGGGATGGAAGATTTAAATGATCTTGAAAGACATCAGACTACTTCTGGCCAATTTATACAACTTCACCATATGTCATACCTACAGAGAGGGGAATGCGAAAACTAATTCTATGGCTTCTTATGGTATGATGTAGGAGGGCCTATGATGCTAGAGAAGTGTTTATCTACTACAAAAGATCACCAAGGATATCCTTGAGAGTGGATAAACTAAAGTCCTAGTTAGAAATGATTAAGTACAATAGTAATAACACTCGTTATATGGTTCTAGGAATGGGGATTACCTTAGGATTATTTCAAAATTCAAATTTGAATTTTGAGCCCATTAATTGTTAAATGGGATGATCATGTGGCGGGAATATGGCTAGTCATGATAACTATTCCCAAGATAACCCACACTAGACAAGAAATGTTTGTAAATTTTCACCAAGTACCAAATTTGGGAAAGGTTGCACTTATTATTTATTCATATGCGTGGATTTTGTTAGATTTGATAAGGTAAAAGTCTTAATTTGCCTCATTAGTACCTTGGTGATTGAAGGCTCGCATACATGAAATGTGCATCATATTTGGTGGGCTCCGTTAAACATTATTCACAATAATTATAGTGTTTATTGTGGAGCTTTGTCAGTTTGATCTATCATATTTCCATCCATATTTTGTGGCTTCGTATTTTCACCTTTATGAGCTTCGCTAACCCTGCTATGTTGGTTGAAGAATATATGAGTAGTGACATGCTCCAAATTAAACCTAATAAAATAAATAAATTTAAATCCAATCCTGTTGTTTGGTTTGTGTTAATTGGCAATGATATTGATAAATTAATTGAGAATATGATGGGGTTTGAGGAAATGCTCTCCAAACAATTTTTTGTGTCATGGGTTGATAGAAGAGTCACTATTGATGATATCTCATTTGACGTTAATGATGAGGTCATAACCCAGGCTATGGGCCTCTCAATGGAAGGAAGTGGATGAAATAGAGTAAAATTATGGACACAACTAATATCAACTAACTCTTCCACAAAAATGAGAAGCTTATTAAACTTTGAGGTGGTTTCAACCGTGAAGAAGTGCCAAATTCCCCAGACTAGGTGAGCTATGATATACTAAAATATTTTACCCTTCAAGTTTGTTATGGGGTTTATTTTCACTATCATCTTCTGTTTATAAATTATCTTAGGAATAGGGACTTTTTTCCATTCCTTTTTTTGTGTTGCATTCTATGTATGATAATGGTAGGGACGTTGTTGAGACAAAAAATAGGGTAAGAAGTACACCATTCTACATAAAGGCCTAATTTAATGCTTGTCTAAAGTGCACAAAGGTGACCTAAGTGAAGAGGATGATTATAAAGACCTCTTCAAGTTTCTCACTTAAGACTAGGAGAGAATGATGTTGTCCAAGCCCAACCAAGGAATAAAGAACTAATACAATTTGTAGGGTCTTTTTTTTGGTGTGCCAAGTGACCTTGGCTGTAGTAGTCTTTTTTTTTTTTTTTTTTCTTTTTCTTATTTTTAGTTGGTTTTCTACAAAATTTGCGTATTATAACCCTGCGTGGTATGCTATGGTTTTTTATTAGGACTCTAATTAACTCTGGTAGTTTATATTCTTATAGTTTACTTTTAATCACTACATTTATGATTTTTGATAGAGGAAAGTTTAGGTGGCTATTAATTTGTTTAACTTTTGCTGACAGTAGTTTTTAATTATAGTTTCTCTTGGTTTGTAATGGGACACCCACTTGTTTTGGTTGATTTTAATATAAAAAATAATGAGAAGCCAATATCATTTATGCCTTCACTCTAGCATTGAATCCTACTGTTAATAAACACAAAATATATTCAAATTTGGCTATTTTGAATATCCCTTTGCTAATTTCATTTCCTTTGATTATTTGTAAGTTGATTCCTTTGATTTTTTCCTTGTTTTTATAAGATTTACCTTGATTGTAATTCTTATATTTTCCTCTAGCTAAAATTTCATGTGACTTTTTTAAGCCTTTCCTCTTCATTCAACAAAGCACCATACATTTCTATTTTCATATTCTTAAATTTCCTACTTAGTTCCAATGTACAAATGAAATCATTGTACTCATTTGGAAGACTTTTAATTAAAAAACTATAATTGCAAAGTCTTCATACTCAACTTTCACTTTAGAAAGTTGATTTCTTAAATGTTTTAATTTAGAAATATGATTATTCATCTTATCTCTTCCTTTCATTTTTAAATGAGTTAATTGTCTCTTAATGTCCATCGCTTCTAACTCTCTAGTCCTTTCATACATTGTTTGCAATGTTTGCCATATTTGTTTTGTTTTCAAATTTTGAACTTGAGGTTTGATCCCCGGACAAATTTTCAATAAGATTATAGCTTGTACATTCATATCCATTTGATCTCATTTCTCATGATTAATTTGATTTGTAGGATTTTCTTCTATTGCTACATCAGATAAAAATTTTATTTGTAGAATCAATTTCATCTCACATTTCTAACTTGGATAGTTGGAACCATCCAATTTTTCACTAACCACAATATTAGAGATCACAGAGGCACCCGTATAAAAAAATACAATAAAACTCCGTAACACACCATCACACAAAAAAAGAATCAAGGCTTGAAATATTAAGCTTCTAATAATCACACACTATTGTGCCTTTATATTGGTCTTCTCCTGAGCAAAATAAACAAGTACTTCCAAAACTTATGGCTCACAAATTTTAGAAAGATTTTATAAAACTATTCATTTCAAGAAGAAATTACTACTAGATGTCATATTTTTATATTTTTGGTTGATTTTTTATCTGCCACCATACATGATAATGTTATTATAGATATTAATGTTGATCGTAAATGAAGCAACCTAAAAAAAATTAAAAATTTAAAAATTTACACTATATTAGATATCTACTATCAATGAGGGGAGATCAATTAATTAGTATGGAAAGGGAAAAGTTTATCACATATTATAATTACAAGTATTTTTCTAGATGTCCAATGACATTATGGAATCATAAGAAAATAATGTATCATTTGACATGGTGCCTCATAGATCATGCGAGATGCTATAACAAATAAATATGTACACATTTCAACTCATCAAAAGTCTTTAATAACAAATTATATTATATACAAAAATGTTGTTTATTTAATCAAACTAAGAGAAAAATAAAGGAAATTAGGAAACTCAAATATTTCCAAGTTAAAAAAAACTTATTATCACTTTAATCCCAACATTATGTGAAGTAGCGGAAACCTCGAGCGGGAACCTGCTTTCCAATCCTGACCATGGTGGTGCAGGCGATGCAGCCCCTGTAGGTAAAGTACCTACTCTCGATCAAAAGGAAATATCTTGTCTATAAGATTCAATCATATTCGAGATGGTTTCACTTGGGTTCTCTCCAACATTTATGCTCCCAACTCAAAAATTGGAAGGGATAGATTCTAGCACAAACTGGAAGTGGAAAGAAGTAACTTCAAGAATGATTATTGGATGGTGGCTAGAGACTTTAATACTCCCCTAACTGATTTTGAAAAAATGGGGGGTATCTCTTCTTAGGTTGAAAGTGGAGTAGCTCTTATGGATTTCATCCATAACCAGGCCCTTCTAGACCTTGAACTTAGAGGCAGTAGCTTTACTTGGTCTAACAGAAGAGTTGGGGATAATCTGATTCAAGTCCGGCTGGATAGAGCCCTTCTAACTTTGGACTGGATTCTTCTCTATTACTGCTCTTTGTCTTCTCTTCCTAGAGTTGGATCTGACCACTCTCCTATATCTAGTCAATCGAATCCTATTTTGGGGAAGAGGAACTATCCGTTTAGATTCAAAAAAATGTGGATGCAGCACCCTAACATTGCTAAGCATATTGAAGAATGGTGGAATATCCAAGTGGAGGGAACAACGATGTATAGAGTGGTTCAAAAACTTAAAAATATCAAAAGTAGAGTCAAGGTGTGGAATAAAGAAGAGTTTGGAGATATTTTTAAAAATAAAGGTCTGATCCAAGATGATCTGGAAGAAATTCAAAGAACTATTGATCAAGAGGGCCTGACTGAGGACAACAAAATTAAGGAAAATAAAATTCTAGTAGATTATCACAATATTATCTCTAAGGAGGAGGTTTTTTGGAGACAATGCTCTAGAGCACTTTGGCTCTGAGCGGGTGATAAAAATACTAGGTTCTTCCACCTTACTGCCCAGAAGCACAAGGCTGCTAAAAGAATAGAACATATAAATGGTAATCAGGGTAAATTGAGAAAGGAAGAGGATATTAAGAAAGAACTGACTGAGTATTTTGCCTCCCTTCTCAAAGCTGACCCTGACCTCTCTGAGGACAATCAACATCAGCTACTAGATTCAATCCCTTGTATCCTTTCTAGAGAGGATAATAAGATGTTGGCTAAAATTCTGTCTACTCTGGAAATAAGAGCGGCTGTTTTCTCTTTTGAAGGAGAAAAATCTCTAGGCCCAGATGGATTTACTCCCTTCTTATTCTAGTCCTTTTGGCATATTGTGGAGAAAGACATCTCAGATGTGGTTAAAGAGTTCTTTGGATCTGGCTCTCTAGTGAGAGAAGTTAATTCCACCTTTTTTGTCCTCATCCCTAAGAGACCAAGAGCAGATAATGCTAATAGATTTAAACCTATAAGCTTATGTAACACTTTCTATAAGATTATATCTAAAGTCATCATGACTCGTATTCTAAAAACTCTCCCAGTTTTAATATCCCCCCAGCAAAATGGCTTTGTTCTGCGTAGGCAAATCCTGGATTCAACTATCTCAGTTCATGAGAATATTCACTCACTGGAGGTCTTGAAAAGGAATGGATTCCTCATGAAGGTGGATCTCTCTAAGGCTTACGACAGAGTGGACTGGAAATTTCTTTGTAAAGTTCTATCTGCCTTTGGTTTCTCTGTGAAAGTGATTGGTCTAATTCAGCAACTCATTGGGTCCCCTTCTATTTCTGTGCTGGTGAATGGATCTGCCTCTAATCTCTTCTTTCTATGAAGAGGCCTCCGTCAAGGAGACCCTATTTCCCCCATTCTTTTTGCTATCATGGCTGAGAGCCTTGGGAGAATGTTCTCTAAAGGGGTTTTGGAAGGGAGGATTCTTGGTCTTCTCCCTTCATCCTCCTACCCTCCAAGCTCTCACGAATAGTTCATGGATGACACTGTCCTTATCGGATCTTCCTCTGTTAAAGAAGCTATAGCTATCAAAAATCTCTTGATTCTTATTCGTCAGCTACTGGTTAGCTAATTAATTAGGATAAAAGCTCCCTCTTCTTCTTCAACACTCCCCTGGATCGACAGAGGAGAATGGCGACCATCCTAGGTTGTTCTATTGTTGTTCTCCCCTCAAGCTATTTGGGCATACCTTTGGGGAGTAAACCTCCTGATTCCTTCTAGATGGCGATTGTGGACAAGTTCTATAATAAACTTGCTGGTTGGAAAGGATCCCTCCTTAGCAATGGTGGAAAATTCCTGCTACTTAAGAGCTCCCTCCAAAACCTACCTGTTTATGCCTTGTCTCTTTTCAAAATTCCTTCTAAGTTTGTAGATACTATTGAGAAAATCCAGAAAAGATTCTTATGGTCAGGAATTGAAGTTAAAGATAGAGTTCACCTTGTGGCTTGGGAAAAAGTTTGTAAGCCAGTCAAACTTGGTGATCTAGGTATCAGAATAATAAAGGACATTAATTTGGCTCTCCTAGCTAAGCATTGCTAGAGAACGTTTGAAGGAGAGAAAGGTTGGAATAAAATTCTTAAGTCTAAATATCTGTTTGACTCTCCCTCTATTGATTCTTTCCTCTCTTCTCCCATTGCTGTTAAGGGCTCAGAGATTTGGAATAGCATCTTGAAGGCTAGACCCCTAGCTCTTAAAGGGTCCAGATGGAGAGTTGGCAATGGGTAGAAAATTAATTTTTGGGATGATCCTTGGTTCAGAGATAAACCTCTAATCTAGTACCCTGGCATGGATAACATTGCGGTCATGTGTAATATCAGATTTGGTAGTAAAGTGGTAGAATATTGGAGGGAAAATAAATGGCTAAACTTAAATGATATTGACCCCATCCTGAAAAATTATTAACCTGGATCTTTCTCCTTGGGTCGTTAAAAATAATAAAGAAGATGAGCTAATCTGGGCCCCTAATCCTAGTGGCACCTTTTCTGTGGCCTCTGCCTACTTGATGATCAACCCAATGGAGGAGGAATCTAAAGGAGATAAGGTTTGGTTTACTTCTCTGATCCCTAAAATTAACTTCTTTTATTGGCTGTTTACTCAGGACAAAATCCTAACTACTAAAAATCTGAAGAAAAGAGGATGGATTATCCCTAATAGATGCTATCACTGCAAGCAAGAAGCTGAGACCTCTACTCACCTTCTTCTTCATTGTCAGTTCACTAAGGATATTTGGAGGTTAGTGTTACAGCACTGGAAAGTTAGTTGGGTGTTCCCCAATACTATTCAAGATTTTCTGGAACAATGGAGATCTCCTTTCAAACACCAACTGGGAAAAATTGTCTGGGATTATACAGGGCCTCATGTTATATGGAGAATCTGGAAAGAAAGGAATAATAGGATATTTCAAGGAAAAAATTCTACTTCTAGCTTGATAGGATCTAAAATAATCAACAGTGTTAATGAAAACATTAAAGTTGCAATCGAGCTAAAATCTAAGCTCTTGGAAGGGATTAATGATAAGGAGATCCTTTAGACTTGGGATTTCAACTCAAAATATAAAGACCCTGTTTCTCCCCGGGAGTCTGCGGTTTGGAGCTCCCCTCCTCCTGGATGGCTCAAAGTGAATTTTGATGGTGCGGCTAAAGGAAACCCTGGAAGAGTGGGATGTGGGAGCATAGCAAGAAATTCTGAAGGAAAGTGTATTGCGGCCTCGGCTCATCCTATAGGTTATCAAACAAGTCATATGGCAGAAGCCATGGTGGCCCTTAATGCTTGTAAACTTTCTAAAATGCAGAACTTCTCTAAATTGTGGCTAGAAGGATATTCATTGAATACAATAAACTGTATTAATGGTATTAATTCCAACTCATGGAATACTAGTCATATCTTTGATGAAATTAAAACTCTGATGGATGGATTTGAAGTCACCTATGCCAGTCATGCCTACAAAGAGTCCAATTGCATGGCTGATAGCCTGGCTAATGTGGGTGCTTTTAGTGCTAATGTTAGAGTATGGAATGGATATCAGGGATTAGATATTGATATCACTAATCTGAAGAAGTATGATCAAATCTGGCATAAACCCAGAAATATTTCCAATAATGATGACAAGAAAGGGTAGTAATCAAAGTTGCCTCAATTTCAAGCTTCGCATGCATGACAACAAGTGCATTAATTATAACACTTATGGGAGAAGTGATATCATTTCTATTTATGGATGACATTTCACTATCATTCATTCACAAAAACCACATTCTTCTTCCACTCTATCGTATTTTGATCTCTGGTTTTCTAGCAGTATGGGAAGAAAGCTAAAAAGGGAAGAAAATAGTATTTTGGAGAACATAATGAATGTTGCCTTGCCTATCCTCCACAACAGGTTTATCTTGTTGATATATGAGCACGCTAAGTTTAAGATGCAGGATAATCCAAAAGAAGAAGATTCGAATAGAGGAAAGAAAGGTAAAAGATCTTTGCCTTCTGAGAGTAACACACCTGGTAGTAAGAAGAAGGGGGGAGTCAATACTGGCAGTGAGGAGCATATCAAGATCCTCATGAAAGAGGAAGGCATGTACATGGATAGCAAAACAGAGGCTAAGGAAAAGAATGTGAAAAAATAAAAAGGGGAAGCCTCTAAATTCCTCTCTAAAGAAGATGGAATGGAAATGGAGGAAGAGACTGAGGCCCTTGAGCATGAAGCTTATGATTCCTCTGAGGAGAGTTAGAAAGGAAGTAAAGGTGACTCTGAAGAAATGGAAATGGAGGACCAGGAGAAAAATAATTCTAGGGATGACCCTACGGATGTGGAGGTGGAAAGACCTAATTTCACTGCTATGAATCTCAGTCAATTTATCCCAAAGACTAAAGAAAAGGGTAATTATGATACCACCCCTATTCTAGTGAACTACGCAGAGTCTGTGTCTTTTGTGGGAAGGACTTTGAAAGATGACAAGGCTATGGGGTCCGAGGAAAATAAAAAGGGTAAAGGAAAAATTGGGGATAGTCATGGCAATGATACCAACAAAACTCAAGATCCCTATAGGTTTATGCAAGTTGTTAGGGAAAGGGCTGATATGGATCTATATTTGAACACCTAGCTTCTGGAAGAGATAAGAGACATGAATAGAAAGTATGATGACCTCTAGGACAGGGTTAATAAGTTGGTCGTCCTACTTGCAAAACCTTTGAAAGAAGATGCAGACAAGGAAGATTAGAAGGAGAATTTGGAAGAAATATTACTGGAGAAACTTGAACTGAGGATCAATACTGTGGTTAACTTCCGCCAGCGTACCACTGAAAGCTACATCTAGAGCATTGAAGAAACCCTCAGCAGAATGATGAAAAACAATTATGAGGGAATGAAAGTGACTAACAGTAATCTCAGGGCTCTTCTTTCTGTGCTGGATGGGAACTCCAATACTATTGTGGTTGATCTAGATAATACTGTTGATCCTAGCATTGCTGGTCTAGGGACTCGTACAAGGGAAAGTACCAAAAAAGTGAAACCGGGGAGCTCTAAAGATATTATAGATCTCAAAGAAGCCATCGATAAATATAAATTTGTGATGGATGAGTCTACTGAGATCTTGAAGCAGACCTGATCTTGGTTGCTGGGGCTGGTTTTCTATTATCATATTTTGCTAGGGTGCTCTTGCTGGTGGGGTTCAATATGCATTATCTTCCTTTCCCCCAGCTGTTGTTTCTGATTTTGTCTATTCATCTCTATTTTTGCTGCTAATTGTCTATCTTTAGTATTTTGTAAAGGGTTACTGTTCCCTTCAAAAACTGCTTTAACCTTAATCAAAAACATTATGTGAAGTAGTTTTATGGCCTAGTAGATATTCAGGTTATAATTTTATTGTACATTAAAGCATGCTTTTGAAGATCTTAAATATGAAATTTTGACATATTAACATATACGATCTTTGGAAAATTATGGCAGAAGGGGAGGGATCTCAATTTGAAAGTGGATTAGCTCATACAATAGAATTTCTATTGGTGGTTTTCCAATGTCTTGATCTAATGCATAAAAACATACAACTTGGAAATTAGAGATATCAAGAATGTAGATGATAAATTGGTGAAAATATTTCATGTTTTGTTTTCCTTGGAACTATTTTTAAATAAAGAGTTAGTGGCTTGTAACTGATCAATTAATTTATAACTCGAGTTCAATTGTGCCGATGTATGGTTGATCCCATCATCCTATTAAATTTTTCATCCCCATTGATATTAATGTTTCCTACATTTTTCTAAGTCCCTAAGTCACAAACATGATCCATGACGTTGGCACTTGATGGTCTAGCTCAAACTTGTAAGCTCCAATTACTTGCAAGCCTTAAGTAGAGCTAGAGAAAGTATTGTTTAGTGAACCATCCTTGGTTGGTTTTGTCCAAGCATAGAGTTACAATCATTAGAGTCTTTTTAGCACTATGAGACTAT
>MU226893.1:212488-223218 GCA_018584345.1 Thuja plicata
TCTTTTGGTCATCTATGTTTCCAGCCCAATCACCATTTATATAGACTTGTAGCTCAAATTTTCCATCTCTTTTATACCATAAGCCATAGTCCTTAGTGTTCTTTAGATATCTCAGAATTCTCTTAACAACAATCATGTGTGATTATTTGGGATCAGCAGAGAATATTGCAACTATTCCAACTGCATGTGTTATATTTGGTCTAGTATGAACAACATACATTAATTTTCCAATCATTGATCTATACAAGGTTTGATTTTCCTCATTTGATTTGTCTTCTTTTGTCAGCTTACATCCGGTAGCGATAGGTGTTCCAACTAGTTTGGAATCTTCCATCTTGATTATCTTTAGAACTTCCTTGATGTATTTGGACTGAGTGATATATATGCCTGTAGATTTTTGAAGAATTTGTAGGCCAAGAATGAATTGGATCTCCCAAAACATAGACATTTCATACTCTTTTCTCATTTCATTAGCAAAGGATTTGCATAACATTTTATTTCCCCCAAAAATGATATCATCAACAAATATTTCAGCAATCAGAATATTACCATCGGTAACTTCTTTTAAGTGTAGATTACTATTTTCACTTGTTCTTACAAATTAAATGCTAATGAGATAGGAGTGAAGTTTTTCATACCAGGATCTAGGTGTTTTTTTCAATCCATACAAGGATTTATGTAGTCTACATACCATGTTTCTCTTGTCTGGATCAACAAACCCTTCTGGTTGTTCAATGTATACCTCTTCTTCTATTATTCCATTTAGGAATGTAGATTTGACATCCATCTGGTATACCTTGAATCCTTTGAATGCAACATAAGAAAGTAAGATTCTAACTCCTAGTCTAGCAATGAGTGAAAATTTTTCTACATAATCAATACCTTCTTCTTGTGCATATCCCTTGCATACTAATCTTTCTTTTTTTCTAGTGACTTCTCCATTCTCATTCAGCTTGTTTCTGAATATCCATTTGGTACTAATGACATTCTTGTCATCTGGTCTTGGTACTAGTGTCCATGTCTTGTTCTTCTCAATCTATTCTATTTCTTCATTCATATAATGTACCCATTCTTCATTTTCGAGTGCACTATTAATAGATTTAGGCTCAAAATCACAGATTAAACATCTAGTATTTAGTGAATTACTTCTAGTTCTCATTCCAGCATTCTTGTCTCCTATTATATGAGTTTGTGGATGATGTCTTCTGACATACTTGGCAAGTTTTGGCTCAGATCTATGTTCACCATTCTAATCATCATCTTGTCCTTCATTCTAATCTCCATTTCTCAGAACATCATCTTGAGGATTTTCCTAATTTTCGGTAGTTGCAGCCTGATGCTCAGGTACAATGTTCTATTTCTCAAGAGTGATACACTTTTTCTTGGGTAGAGTGCCAAGTTCTTCGGTGTAAACAAACTTGTTGTAGTCCTCTAGCTCTTTTCTTCTCTCCTTATCATTCTTTTCTTCAAATTCATCTATTCTCACATTTGCACTTTCAATGATCTTGTTAGAGGACTTGTTAAGACACTTATAAGCCTTGCTTTTGGTGGTATACCCTAGAAAGATACCTTCATCACTTTTGGAGTCAAGCTTTCCATTTCTATCATCTTTCAAAATATAACATTGAATACCAAAATTTTTGAAGTAACTTACATTGGGTGTATAACCATACCAAATCTCATAGGTTGTCTTATTTGTGTCTTTCTTCAATTTTACTATGTTCAATGTGTAGAGAGAAGTATTGATAGCTTCCCTCCAGAAAGTTTGAGTGATTCTTTTCTCAATCATCAATGTTCTTGCACAATCAATAATGGATCTGTTTCTCCTTTTAGAAATCTCATTTTGCTGTGGTGTTCTTGATCCAGAAACCTCTCTTTTAATTCCATGTTCATTGCAATAGTTAGATAATTCATCTGAAGTAAATTCCCCTCCTCTATCTGATCTTAAGCATTTTAATTCTTTACTAGTTTTTTTTTCTACCATAGCCTTATATCATTTAAACATCTTGAATGCTTCTGATTTATCTTTTAAGAACACAACTATCATCATTCTAGAATAATCATCTACAAAGAGAATGAAATACCTATCTCCATAGTAACTCTTTGTCCTCATGGGTTTATATAGATCAGTATGGACTAATTCTAGAATGACATTAGATGTATGGACTTTACTCTTGAAACTAGACTTTTTCATCTTACCTTTTTGACAATTCTTGCACATGATATGTTCAGGCTTAGACATGCTAGGTAAGCCCCTTACTTTCCTTTTATTTCTTATCTTTATCATGTTGTGAAAATGTACGTGACATAATCTTTTATGCCACAACCATATATCTTCATTTCTAGCCATTAAAAAAGTGGTGTTAATGTCATCACAATAGACAAGGTTACCTTTTGTTCTGATCAAATTTCCTTATTCATTGAAGATCTTTGCCTTCTTATTTTCAAATGTTACTCGGTGAACTATAATATTCAGCTGTGAAACACTTAAAAAATTATAATTTAGTCCTTTTACCCATTAAGCATTTTCACATTTGATCTGGTTATTTAACATTATAGTTCCTTTTCCTTCAACTAGACAAGCTGTGTCATTTCCCACTCTTACTGAACCATCATTATAGTATTCAAAAGTTTCAAACTTTTGTTTATCACTAGTCATGTGGTGAGTGCAGCCACTATCTATGATCCAGACATCATTCTTACTAACCTTAGATATGAGTGCAATTTCTACATACCTTTATTCTTCTTTGTCTGAATCATCCTTCATGGATACAAATACCATCTCAATGTCTTCATCAGATTCGGTGTCAGTGTCATCACCTCTGTTCTCAGCTAGGTAAAAATCTTTCTTTTCTTTTCCCTTGTAGGCTCGAGTATCTCTTTTGTTAGATTGTCAGTTTCTTCGGTAATATTTTTTATCACCTATATCAAACTTGTTTTCATATGATCTATCATTACTTCTATCATCTTTCCTTTTTTTGGACATCTTGCAGCAAAGTGTCCAACCTCTTTACAATTAAACATACAAGTCATAATTTACCTTTGTATATGCCTTTGCCTCTCTACAATCTTCTTGCCATTAATGCTTCAATCTCATCAAGATCTGGATCATCACTATCACTTTCACTATCATTCCTCATAGTGTGTTTATGACTTGATTTGCCTATTTTTGAAGAATATTTGAATATAGACTCTATAGATGGTAAGACACTATTATCAAAGTTATTCATCTCAAATGAAATCAGTCTACCAATCAGACTATCTAGAGTAACAATATTGTTTGTAACTACTCTCATTTCTTGTATAGAAGATACTCTAATAGCATATACATGCAATAAGGTTCTTAGTATTTTACTTACCACTATCTCTTCTTCAAGTACACCTCCAAATCCTTAGATATCATTGACTACCTCTTTGATTCTATAGCTATATTGAGTGATATTTTCTCCTTCTTTCATCCTTAGTTCATCAAACCTACATCTTAGGATTTCTTCCTTGGCTATTAGTACATTAGCATCTCCTCCATGTACTAGCTTCAGTTTATCCCACATTTTATTTGCGGAGGTGTAGGTTTTGACATCTTCAAACTCAACATCGGAGAGTGAGGAAGCAAGCTCTATCATCATGGAATTATGCTCTTTCTTTTGTCTTAATTTCTCAAGTGTGTGAGGTCCTGTAGGCAACACATATTTAGTATTAAGGTTTTGAGTAACATCATTACCAATACCTGATAGGTGGAGTCTTATTCTGCTTTTCCATGATGCATAGTTGTCTTTATTCAACTTGGGCACATTTCGTCTATTCATCTTGTGATTTTTTTCTTGAGCTGTTAAACTCCCTTTCTAAGCACACAACCTTTGATACCAATTGTTAGAATAATTGAGAGGGGGGTGAATCAGTGGCCTAAAAAATATTCCAATAAAGCAACCCAAAAACTTACTACCACAATATTAAGCCTCTAGTTATCTTCAGTCCTACAAGATGAATGCCTTCAAATGATCATAATAAATAAATATTTCTTGGAGTTCACTTTTAAACCTTATTCTTACTGTTTACTGATTAACAATTTTTCAGTTACGAAAAAATAGTAAATTGCTTAGTGTATACCGATCAATCCAGATTAGTTATGTGTAATCCAAAACACTAAAGTAATGACTCATAAACACATTAACACGTGTATTTTTAACATAAAAACCTTGTTAAGGGAAAAACCAATTGGGACCGGTAACCCAAAATTTTTGATGTTCTGAAGTGAGATCGGTGAAGAGCCAACCCTGTTAAAGGTTACAAACACACTATTAGGTGTGACCTTGTTAGAGGATTTAAATAGAATAGTTTGTCACTTGATATCAAAAATCTCTATGCTACCTTCTCTGACCAAACCCAGTGTAGTTTGTCAAATGGTATTTGGCATCTCATGCTATCTTCATGATAAAAAATTTTGATACTCCTTGGGATGTATCTCAATATAGAAAGGATCTTTAAATCCCGCTCGGTTAAGAGGCTTTCTGAATTAATGGTTAAACTGAAATAGTAACTTATCTTTTCACACATACAAATTAGACTTGCATATTTTTAGATCTATTGTAATCTCATTATACCTATCAATGTATCTTTTCAATACCCTCGCTCCACTTATTTCTTCTGGGTGATGCTTTTCTCTGTTGCTTAGTATCCTCATAAATCTTTAGCTCTTTCCTCAGCTTGATTGATCAGGACTTTATGAAGTTGTTCTTCATAAGTTTCTCTCCAGCATCTTATTTCTCTATTCACTCCCCTAATTCATAGTGAATTAGATTGTCTCTTTATAGACATGATATCATCGCTTCTTAGTTCTTGAATTTCTTATTCTTGGCATGATCCGCAATCTTAGCCAATCTTGATTTAAAGCTTTACTCCTATTTTATCTCATAGAAATATCTTTGACAACTGGACAAAATGGATTTAAATATTTTACTTATCTCTAGCTTTAACTTGTCGATGAAAACAATGTTAACAACCAGTTAAGTTTATCTTTTGCCCTGCCAGCTAAGTATTTTGTCATTTCTAAACTTCAGTTCCTTTCGGTGTTTCAACTCTTTGATATCTTCGATCAACACTTTAGCTCTCCTTGGGCATCTCTGTCGAGGTTGTCTGTCAGTTGGGGTTGTCTGTCCTTTGGGGTAACACTGTAATTCTAGCTGTTGGTAATGCTTGTGATTCTCGTCAGTAATGCTTGTCAATTTTCTTGCTCGGGCATCATTGTGACTTTGCTCTTGGGTTTCTCTGTCATAGTGTTGTAGGGATAGTGATATTGAGCCACCATCGGGTGAGTCAGATCAAATATATCGTCATGAAAGTGTTGTAGGAATAGTGATATTGAGCCACCATTGGGTGAGTCGAATCAAATATATCATCATGAAAGTGTTGTAGGAATAGTGATATTGAGACACCTATTAATTTATTATAAGAATTATAGTCATTATCAATCTAGAAGTAGGAAAATATATTTTGATAAAAACAAGGAAAATAATATGTTTTTATGAGATGACTATGGTTTTGTGTTTCTCACTTGCAATGTGGCTAAGAAGTTTTAAAAGATGCTTTATTTTAGATAGTGAAACTTGTAGTGATCAGATGTAATTAAACAAAACATGTTCTCTATAATAGATGGGAATGAAAAATTAGATTCAATAATAAATAAGTAGCAATAGTGGGAAAGAGGACATCTAAACCAAGATGAAGAAAAATAAGAATAAAATTATCATTAATATTTATTATTTTTCTCTATAAAACACAAATTTTTAAGCATTGGACAAGAAAAATTTAACACAATTGAAAATGACATACGCAAAATTTATGATAGAAATAATATAGACAACTTATTATAGAATTAACCATGACAAGTGCTAGTTTAGTTCTATCTCTCACTTAGTCTTCCCACAAAAATAGAAAAAATGGTGGGAAAATGTAAATAGAAACTCAGGCAGTTTAAAATATTCCAAGTAGCTTACATGTTTCACTAAATTGGAGGGTTTAAATTATTTGTATCGTCCATGATTCTCTAAGTCAGACGGTTTAAAATATTTGATTTATCCATGTTTCACTGTAGTTTACGTTAAATTATTACTAGTAGTAATAGCCTCATATAATACAAAATATAATTAACGAAATGTTAAAAAGCTTAAATCAGCACTTGTGACTTCTTTAATTAATGAAGTAAACTGTATATACAAATTAAAAATATATAATGCACAAAATCACTTTCAAATTAAGCTCTATATATATTATCTGAATGATATCTAGAGATGGATAATATAAGCACACACACATATCTAAAGAAAATCATAATTTTAGTTTTATGTCATTAGCATAAAGACCACTTTGTGAAAAAAATGGAATGGTTTGTGGTCTTTTGTTAGATGTGACATAGCAAAACAAATTCATCATTTACAGATAATTTATTAGCCTCATAAAATAAATTAGGAAATGATGAAAAGATAAACTTTGATAAATAAACTTTGTTGTATGCACAAAGCTAAAATTCACTTTTAATTTGACATTCAATTGAACAACCTTTTTATCAATTAACAATATCTATCAAGCGTATACAATTTGAAATTCACTTTCAAATTTGAGTTCAACTAAACAAAAATGAAAAAAATACCTACATAACATTCCATTGAACGACCAACAAGCTCAAATTCACTTAGTTTTGGATTCAATTTCGAACAACCAGCAAGCTATAATTCACTCAGTTTTGGGTTCGATTGAACAACTTTT
The DNA here is from genome assembly GCA_018584345.1 of Thuja plicata. Taxonomy (NCBI): domain Eukaryota; kingdom Viridiplantae; phylum Streptophyta; class Pinopsida; order Cupressales; family Cupressaceae; genus Thuja; species Thuja plicata. The sequence continues at coordinate 219,251 of MU226893.1, forward strand.
CTATTCAATTAATAATATATACCAACTATATAAAAGTTCAAATTCACTTTCAGCTTCGAATTGAATTGAACAAATTTTTTATCTTGATAATTGAATCATACACATTTCAAGAATTTCTTCTTTCCACAAGAGAGAAATATTCAACTTCCTTTGCCCTATTCTTAAAAAAGAAAGGTTGCTCGAAAAAACATCCACCACTTAATAAGACTCCATAATTAAATTGTGATCTTTGACAAATGGGTGAATGAGAAGCTGAGAAACAGTCCATCTCTTGGAGACATCTTTTTTCAGGCAACATTCAATAAACTTTGAAACTCTGCAGAAGCAGTGGGAGGAAAAGTGGGCGCATCTTCTAAGAAAATAACACACAATAATGCAGCCCAATTTGGGTTTTGATCTGGTAGTAGAAATGGAAAATGACCCACATAGCACTCAATCAGTGTTACTCCCAAACTCCAAACATCACCTCTATGATAATCATAATCACATCCACCTCCTTCTCCATAGGTCTTACGATCGAATCTCTTTGGGCTCATGTAAGCATAAGTTCTTGCAGATGAATTGCATACAATCTCTGAAACAACTTTACTCACCCCAAAGTCTGCAATCTTGACTTGAAACGGATTCAATTTAATCAAGAGATTGGCAGTTTTGATGTCTCTATGAATAATCTTTTCACTTTGCAGATATTTTAGACCCTCCGAAACCTGCCTACCAACTTTAGCCAAGAAAGACTATGTCATGATGCTTTTATTGAGGCTAAGCAAGCTTTGTAGATAGCCTTCATCCATGTATTCTAGAAGGAAGTTGACATTCCAATCTTCTTCAAATGCACCCTCGAATTGCACAATCCAAGGTGAATGCAACTTCTTCATTATCTCCACTTCTTTCATGATCTTCTCAGTAGAAGAAACTTCATTTTCCACGCACACTACTTTGAGATCATAATAACAACATGATTTTGGGCTAAGGACTTTGTACACAGTCCCCTCACTTCCATGCCCCAGACTTCCCTTCATTTCCAAATCACACACTTTTAATGGTGTTCTTTAGAGGATTTGGCAATGCCATTTAATTTCTCACTGGAGTTGAGATTGGAGTTGGAATGTTCAACCATAGCCTCTTTCCTTGCAAGTGGATTGATGTGAATCTAAGTCTGGTATGAGAAGAGTCACACCCATCTCCACTTGGCTTCAAATCATTTTGAGAAGTCCAAATATAGAAATTATGTGCAACGTGAAAATAAAAGTAAGTATGAAAGTAAGTACATTATATAATTGTAAATTATATGCAACATAACCAATCGAAGTTCTACAATTAGGTTTTTAAAAAATAAGCTAAGAGTGCATGAATTTCAAATATACAATTAAAAATAACAATATCTTGATTTACTGGACGTGTGTTTTAAAATGCTTTTTAAAAGTGTTACTTCTATATTATTAGTATATTACTATTTTTAATAAATTTAATTTGACGTTTAAAATTATGTGTGAGAAGGAAAAACACTTGAATTTTTTTTTTTTTTTTTGATGAATAGAGTCTTTCCTATTAAGTTCAAATAAAAGTTACATATATATATTTCATTCGAAGATGTTTAAAATAATCTATACAGCTTGAAATATAATATTTCATTTAAATATGTCTAAAATGTTCTTAATATGTTTATATAGAATCAATGAATAATTATTTATAATTTATTGTGAATATAATATGATATTAAAAATAAATGCAATTCTATAAATATTGATATAATAATAAAATAATAAGAATGTAGTATAATTTAACATTGTTAATGTAATATAATAAGATTAATATATTAATAATAAGATAATAAATGTTTGTAGTTCAATCTTTGAGATACACTTAAACAATTTTAACAAAGTATCTAAATTAAGGATTAGTTTCTTTTCACAAGATGGTTGAGGTCTATATGTTTATGATTGTAGGGCATCTATCATTGTTAACTAGTTTATTATGTTACTATATAATTTAATCTAGAAAATATAATACTCATCATTTTTTTTCTAAATTAGTCTTATTTATAAGTCCAAATTAAGGGAAGTCTTTATAGATTATGAAAGTTATGGAGCAAACTTATTCCTTGGAAAACACATTCAAATGTTACCACAATCGCATTCAACAATATATGGTATGTTTGAATGGTAGTTTTAGATAACAAACTACTATTTAGTATGATATATACATCATATAACATTGGGCCCGTTTGAGTGCTGGAATACCAAATGCTGGATATGGTCAATTTTGGAAGATGCTACAATTTTGGAAGATACATATCCTAGAAATGATTCTGGAATATGGGCTGGACCCGTTTGGTTCACCCGGAAGATGACTGAGAAGATGCATAAATAATTTTAATTGTTTATTTCTTAATTTTTTTGAATACGGTGTGTATGAGTGTATATATACACACATACATACATGTGTGTATATATAAATATATATTTGTATATATACATATATACACACAAGTGTATATATACACACACAGGCACATATGTGTGTCTACACACATACACATATGTGTGTCTACACACATACACATATGTGTGTCTACACACATATACACACATTTATGTATATATACATGTTTACATATGTATACACATGTGTGTATATATACATACACACGTTTATATATATACATTGTGTGTACATATATACACACATGTATACATGCACATGTCTATACACATCTATATATACACGTGTGTGTATATATACACACACATGTATATATACACATGTGTATATACACACATATATATACATGTGTATATATATACATGTGTCTGTATGTATACACATGTGTATACATACACACATGTATATATACCCTTATGTATATACACACATATATACATGTGTGTGTATGTATACACATGTGTATACATACACACACATGTATATATACATATATGTATATACACACATATATATACATGTGTGTGTATGTATACACATGTGTATATATACATATGTGTGTATATGTATATATGTGTATATATACACACATACACACATATATGTATACATACATATGAGTATATATACACATACATGTATGTATATACACACATGTATGTGTATATATACTATACACATGTATATATACATGTGTGTATATACACATATGTGTATGTATATATACACATGTATACACATATACACACATATGTATATATACACACATGTATACACATACATACATGTATGTGTATATACACACATGTATGTATATATACACACATGTGTATATATATAAATATATACACACATATACACACATTTGTGTATATATACATATATACGCACATATACACACATACACACATCTATCATGTCACGGATCCGAGGAGATATTAAATTTGCTTTTGTAAAAATTAGAATTGAAATTGAAATTCCAATTCCACCTATTTTGGTGGAAGATTGATATGCCCATTTTGGGGCAAAATCAGAATTTCATAATTCCAATTCCATTTTTATTCATGGACCCAAACATCAAATTTGGCATTATCCAGAATTAGATATTGTCAATTCCAGTCTAATTCCAGCCCCCAAATGGGCCCTTAGACTAATTTTAATTTTTTTAAATTCTATTATGATTATTGTATTTTTTGGATTAAATTATATAATAACATAAAAAACTAGTTTACACATGAAATTTGTATTAGAGACAACATGAAATATGAACATCGAGTCCCCTTCTGAAATAACATCCTTGATCCCTATAGAAACAACCAAATCAATATAAATCATCAAAGATGAGGAATGGTGTGAGGTGCGGGGAAGAGCGAGGGTTTGAGCATTCAGCTGACAAGCAACAGGGTTCTAGCCAGATCGCTACCAGATCCTTGATGGTGGAACTACATATGGTAAAAAGTTTGAGGAATAAAGATAGGAGAATAGAGGCGGGCCAATCTTGTGTAGATTTAGAGGATGATTTTCTA
>MU226893.1:246911-279817 GCA_018584345.1 Thuja plicata
TAAAATTTATTTTAATATATGTTTCCTCCATATTTCTTTTTAAATAAATTTTATTTATTTAATCCCTCTATTTTCTCTAAAATTCTTCTAAACCTCATTTAAATTTAATTTAATTTAATTTAAATCTCACTTCTCCTTATTTTTAGCTAAATTTAGTCTAATCACACTTAAAAGGTAAACAAACTCATTTTAACCTTAATCACTTGCACACACATGTGACTTTTTTAAATTATTATTCCCTTCCCCTTGAAAAGTCAACTCCTCACTTTAACCACTTAATCCTAACCACTCATTTCTTTTGCCTCTTAATCTCCTTCACTCCCACCAAAACCCTACCTAACCCTCAATCTTAGCCACTCATTTTCCACCTCTTAATCTCAGCCCTTCATTTTTCATAGCAAATCCATAAAAGGAGGCCTCACTCCTCATTTTTGAGCTAGAGTTTTAGTTAGTGCATTGAGCTAGTGATTGCATTTTTAGAGTATTTTCTTGAGCATTTCTTAGTCTTCATTCTATTTAGTTTCTTATGAGCATTAGATCATCTAGATATTAAATGTTAGGTAATGGAATCAATCTTAGTTTATTTTATCTCGCATTTTTATTCTAGATTTGTCATTGCATTCTCAATCTTCATTATGTGAAGCTTGGGGCAAGTTCCTCATACTTGTTCTCAATCCCTTCACCATCTTCTAGCTTGCATCATAGTGAGATTTATTGTATTGTGTTGGGAGAGCACACCCACAAAATCTCTAAGAACAAATCAAACAAGTCTTGGGTGCACTTGTTTTAGCTCATCGGAGGTTGTAGTGAAAATTTAGTTGTGTTTCAAGTTCTTTACATGCTTTGATTTATTGGTATATCTTGTGTTTTGAATGTTTTGACTTGTTGTGCAGCTGCAGGAGTTTTTATTGCATACAAGAAGAATTCGTTAAATAGAGATCTAGATCCTTGTTGTTGTCTTCTAGGGAGAAAAATACCAATTATTTTCATTTGACTACCTATAATACCCACCAATTTGTTGTTGTTGTTTATGTTATGAAGTCAATCTCTTTTTAGACAACTTCCCATGTATTGTTAGATCTTTGATGATATTTGATGTTATAACAATATTTATTGATGATGTGGAACATTGATTTGAAATATATCATGTTAGTTAGATGATAATGATTATTTGCATAAATTGATGTTATTCATATTTATGTTGTTATTGAACCCATACTTGCATGTTTATGGTTGGCGTATATGTTTTATATTTCTATTGGGCGTGTTTGATGTGGTAGAGGATGAAGATGTAATTACTTGCATTATGAGATCCACACGATCGACCGAACCCTACCATTGTCTGTTATATATATACATGCACATGCTTGTATTTTATGTTGATTAAAGGTACCAACCATCAACTTCCCTGAATTGTAAGGATGACCGTGCCCTAATGCATTATCTTAATGATAAAGTAGGGGAGCTAACATTCACGCCCAAAACCTTAACCTAAGTCTATTTTGTCCCATGAGTGGATCAGTATTATATTGACTTTCCTACCCAAATTCGTTAAGGTGACGTAAATTTATGGACCCTTTTTGTTTGGCTTGATCATTACTTTTGATTGGTCTTTTGGAGTTAGTCAATTTTCGATTGCATGCATTTTGGTTGATTTCATTGTGTGTGTTTATAGTTAGTTGATGTGCATTCTTTCTTAATGAGAATCAATTATTATTGAAGATAATTATTATTAGTAAATAATTATGTATGAATTTATGTTGGTTTATTAAATATTAGATATAGGAGTATTTAATTAATGAGAATTAATTAAATATCTACGTTTAATAAATAGACTTAATTAAAAAGTATAATTATGGAATATTTAGATTTAATTAAATATTTATTCCAAATTGTGATTTAAAAGGCCTTCTTGATTTATTTGATATTTAAATATTTAGTTGCATAATTAATATTATGCTTTGAATATTAAATTCTATATTTTTAAAATAATTTTTATGCAATTATTTACACAATTAATTTGATAAATTTAAATTAAAAATTCTACTCAAGTTGAATTATTTCTTATTTGTGAGTTGCACAATTAAGAAGCATTTGTTTTATTTAATTAGGAATTTCCTTCAAATCATAAGTTGAGTTAAGAAAATTGAAGTGGAGAGAAATTGAGTTAAATATTTGATGCAGGAGCATCCTAAGGTCGATGGCAATCCTACATGTTCAATAACTTAGTTGGTGAACTGTTTCTCAGTTGCAGTATTGGCCGAGGGGCCTGGGCGCTAAAGGGGCTTGAGTGCTAGAGGGCTCGATTACTGGAGGGGTTGGAAAACTTTTGTTGCTCAGCATGTGTTGTGGCTCAAGAATGATTGGGGGAGCTCGGTCACTACTGTTTCTCGACATGCTTGAGGGAGCTCGGTCACTACTTTTGCTTGACAATTCTTGAGGGAGCTCGGTCACTACTGTTGCTCGACAATGCTTGGCAGTTTTCTGTGGTTCTCAGCATTGTGGCTGGATGACTTGTATTATTTCAAATTTGGGTGGCCAACTTTTGGTTTTTAATTTGGATCCCTCATGGAGGGATGTGTGTGGACCTATTTGGGTCTTGGGTTTATCCTATGTGCATTTAATATTTGTTTGCAGGCCAACTTGTGGCTTGGATATGTATTAATATAAGGGTTTATTTGCAATAGGCTGACTTGTGGCCATGCTTGTATTTAAGGAGGTTTAGGATAGAGTGTTGGAGATATTATAGGTAGAGAAAGTGATTTAAGTTGAAATTTGGAGTTGGGAGTTTGTGAGCAGAGCTAGTGGATGTAACTTAGAAATAGTAGATTGCTTGGAGGTCTGTGTGCCCAAGTTCAGATCTTGCAAGCTGTTTCTACTAGATTTTTGTGACTTGTTGTTGCAGATCTGGCTAGCTAGGGTTTGGTTTGAGTTGGATCTTGAGGGATCTTGTAGAACTATTATTTTCTAAATTAGTGTTTTAATTGTTTGTAATTGGCCATAACTGAGAAGGACATACAACCCAGCATGTTGCAATAAATTGAATGTTGATTCATATTTTTTGTTGATGTGTGTTTCCATTGTGTTTCTTTGGTTGCATCAGGGTTTGGACTATCCATTATTGGATACTCCATTATTTGACTGCATCAGGTGGTATCATAGCTTGATGTTCTTGAGTGTGTGGATAGATCACCGAGGGTGAGCCAGTTTACACCAGGACCTTGGATTGATAAAGTTGGCAATTTTTTGCCTTGATTTTTCAAAGATCTTGGAAGATTCCTCTAAGAAGATTGGAACCTAGGGAAATTGGAGATCTTTGTGATTTTGTGGATTCAATGGTTACAAATAAATTTAAATTATGTTTCAGATATGATATGGAATTAATGAAGAATGACATGATCACTAGGATCATAAGAGCTATGACTAGTGTACCTCAAAATGTAGGCACTGAGGATGTTTATGCGGAAGTTGTTGAAGACTTTGAAGCTGCTAGATCTAATGGAGAGGATAGAACTGGTCTCTATGGATGATAGAGATGGTTGGTTAGATACATTTGCCACTAGGTTGAAGTTGAAGCATAAGATGGATGTTTCTAAATTCTCAGGTACTTTGAATCCTGATTGATTGGATTGGTGAATTGGAAGACTAATTTGAGCTAGAGGATATTGGTGATCCACTCAGGGTAAGGTTGGCACACACTAAGCTGAAAGGACATGCTTCTCTTTGGTGGAAAGAATTACAGTGAGATAGAGAAGAAGAAGGTGAACTTAAGATCACTATATGGAGATTGATGGTGACTAAGTTAAAGGCTAAGTTCATACCTTCTGAATATGGACTTGAGTTGTTTAGGATGTTCTAAAATCTGAAACAGAAGGATTTGTCTATGAAGGATTATACCGAGGAGTTCTATAAGTTGACTACTCAATCTTGGCATAGAGAAATTTCCAAGTAGAAGGTAGCTTGGTATGTCAATGGTTTGAGATTCAATATTCAGGATGAGATTGGTATGCAGAAGATTGATTCGGTTGAGGATGCTTATCAATATGCTCTAAAGGAAGAAGATAAGTTGAAAAGAAAACATCAAGGTAGATCATCCTTCTTGGCCACAAATACCATCTCAATGTCTTCTTCTGATTTGGTGTCAGTATCATCAGCTCTGTTCTCAGCTAGGTAAAAAGCTTTCTTCCCTTTGTCCTTGTAGTCTTGGGTATCTCTTTTTTACATTGTCGGTTGCTCCAGTAATCTCTGTTATCACCTCTATCAAACTTATTCTCATATGATCTATCATTTCCTTTGTCATCTTTTCTTTTGTTTGGACATCTTGCAGCAAAGTGTCCAACCTCTTTACAATTGAAACATACAAGTGGTAATTTACCTTTGTATCTACCTTTTCCTCTCTGCAATCTTTTGGCCATTAGTGCTTCAATCTCATCAAGTCCTCGATCCTCATTATCATGGTCACTATCATTTCTAATAGCATGTCTATGACTTGAATTACTTATCTTTAAAGAAGATTTGAATGCAGATTCTATAGATGGTAAGACACTATTATCAAAGTTATTCATCTCAAATGAATTTAGATAACCAATCAGACTATCTAGATTAACTATATTGTTTGAAACTGCACTCATTTCTTGAATATTAGAAAATCTAATAGCATATAAAGGAAGTAAGGTTTTGAAGATTTTACTTACCACTGTCTCCTCTTCAAGTACACCTCAAACTCCTCAAATAGCATTGACTACCTCCTTGATTCTATAGCTATACTGAGTGATGTTTTCTCCTTCTTTCATCCTTAGGTCATCAAACCTCCCTCTTAGGCTTTCTACATTTTGTCTTAGTACATTGGCATCTCCTCCATGTACCAGCTTCAACTTATCCCACATTTTCTTTGCAGAGGTGCAGGTTTTGACATCTTCAAACTCAACATCGGAGAGTGATGATGCAAGTTCTATCATCATACAATTATGCTCATGCTTTACTCTTAATTGCTCAAGAGTGTGAGGTCCTGTAGGAAACACATATTCAATAACAAGTTATTGAGTAATATCATTTCCAATACCTGATAGGTGGAGTCTTATTCTACTTTTCCATGATGCAAAGTTGTCTTTATTCAAATTGGGCACATCTCGTCTTATCATCTTGTGATCTTTTACTTGAGCTGTTAAACTCCCTTTCTAAGCACACAAGCTCTGATACCAATTGTTAGTAATAACTGAGAGGGGGGGTGAATCAGTGGCCTAAAAAATATTCCAATAATCAACCCAAAAACTTAGTACCACATTATTAAGCCTCTAGTTATCTTCAGTCCTATAAGATTAATGCCTTCAAATACAATTATCAAATTACTACTGCTTGGAATACTTTGTTAAACTTTATATTGTATGTTTACCGAATAGAAGTATTTTAATTTATTTAAAGATAGTAAATTATCTAGAGTATAATTATCAATCTAGTTAAGCTATGTGTAATACAAAACACAAAAGTAACAACTCATAAACACATTGACACATTGATTTTTAATGTGGAAACCCTGTTAAGGGAAAAACTGCTTGGGACCGGTAACCCAAAATTTTCACTCTTTTGAAGTGAGCTCGGTGAAGATCCAACCATGTTAAAGGTTACAAACACACTATTAGGTGTGACCTTGTTAGAGGATTTAAAATTTTAGTCTGTCACTTGATACCAGGCATCTCTATGCTACCATCCTTGACCAAACACTCGCTTGGCCTGTCAATAGGTATCTGGCATCTCATGCTATCTTCATGATGAAAATTTTTGATACTCCTTGGGATGTATCTAAATATAGAAAGGGTCTTTGATTTCTCTTGGTTAAGAGACTTTCTAAACCAATGGTTAAACTAAAATAGTATGATCTGTTCACATATACAACTTATACTTGTATATTTTTAGATCTATTGTAATCTCATAAAACTAATATGATCAATATATCTCTTTTAAATCCTTTACTTATCTTTGGCTTTATCTTGTCAATCAAAAAAAGATAACTACCAGTTAAGTCTATATTTAGCTTTGCCAGCTAGATATTTTTTCATTTCTGAACTCAAGTTAATTTTGTTGTTTAACTCTTTGATAGCTTCGGTCAACACTTCAGTTCTCCTCGGGCTTCTTCATCGGTTTACACTATGATTCTGATCGTCTATTATGCTTGTGATTCTTTTTGTCAGTAATGCTCATCCGTATTCTTTCTTGGGAATCACTGTGACTTGAATTTTGGTGATCTCTGTCCATCGGGTTCCACTAGCCGTCGATGTTTGAATTGATATTGTGAATGCTTGTGTTTAATACATTACTGAAAGCATAATCTTTATCTCTCTGATTCTCTAAAGTATTTGACACTTTTATTATAACCAATTAGATTATATCAATTTGAAATTAATGAAAATACAATATATTTACTGATTTAATGTCTTGCATTATCTTTCTTCATTTTGGTGATCAACTTAATATCTTCAAACATTCAATTAGTTACATGTCATCAAAAGAGTAGTAAATAGTTTAAGAAGACATCACCTTCTGACAGACTTGAATTCTGCCTGCCAAAGAAAGGAATTAATTGTACCACTTATTAATATTCTATATCATCTTAAAATGGAAGCACTTCCTTTTTAATAGGTTTAGCACCCTCGTTTAGTACATTTTCATATTAGATTTGCATTTAGGATGCACATGCACTTGATTTTGCATTTCTAGGTGAAATTAGGGTTAGGGTCCTTCGGAGCCTCCTTAATCACCCTTTCTATTATTCCATCTTCTTGGGTAGAACCTATGTATTGGTTCTCCTAAATCTTCATTACACTTACATTTTGGCCTCTGTGCCTCTATCTAACATCCTGGTGTGTTTTCTCACCTCCCTAGGTCCCTGATTGACCTAGGAATCCTACAGATTTCCCAAGGTGACCAACCTGAAACCTCAGTTTAGGGTTGAGGTCAACCCTAACCTAGGTCAAGGTCAAGGTCAACCTTGACCTAGGTCAATTTTGAGTTTTTCCTTGACCTAGGTCAAGGTCGATGTTGACCTTGACCCCTGTCAAGTGATGGTCCCCGCTTTCAAATCTGGAGCCTATCGAGGTTGTAAAACTTAAAATAGGTCCCTAGGTCTAGATACGGAAGTGTTTTCCCTGATATTTGGATTAATACATCCCCTTCTTGGTTGGTGATTGTAATTGGACCATAATTCAAGGTTAAATTTTAATTTGGGTCCCTTGCATTGCCCTAGGAGGTCTATATTGAGATCTCTATATAAACACTCTCTTTTGCCTTCATTTGGACATGAAAAAGAATCGTAAGATGATATCATGCAATTATGATTTTGACATGATGATGAGGCAAGAAAGGAAGAGGATGATATAGAAGGACAATAAATTATGATGAATTAATACATTCAAGCACTTTTGTAGACAAGCCATTGTGGATCTTCTTTGGAGCAAGAGAGACATCTTCCTTCTTTCCTTCTTCTTGGATCCACCATTTTTGACCTTCAAGCATTCAAAGGATATTATCACGGGGTAACAATTATAGATTGTGAGTTTGGTAGGAATACTTTATCCTTGGGGGCTTGGTATGCTTTCTTTATCACATTCAAATCTATGCATTGCTTTCCCATTTTCAATTCATGTTACAGTTTTTAATCTAATGGATTAGATCTTGACATTACACATTCAAAGCTCTTTTCAAGAGCAAAAAACACATACATTCTACTATATTTGGCTATTTTTGGAGGTGGAGATCACCAAAATGGGGGTTTGACTAAGGTAAAACCCTATATAGCCACCCCAAAACCCCTCTTTTTTAGATATTTGCAGGTGTTGTTTCAGGAGTTACAGGTTTGGGAACAATGGAACAGAGTGCAGATCCGGATACCCTTTTCAGCAAAATTCCAAGATCCAAAAATAGAATTTTGATCTAAGACTTTTTATGTCGATTGTGACCTAGGGCACAATCACAAATTCTAGCAAATGGTGACATTGACTTGAGGGTACAAATCGGAATTGTCTCAGAATGGAAAAAGATTTTTGGGTTTTGTTCATCTCTGCATTTCCATTCCAGATCCGGTCTCAGATTTTCCAAAAACTCAACACAAGCTTCAGAAAATGGCATTTTCAGATCTTCTATGATGTGAGGTTGGTATTTTACTCCATTAGTCTTTGCTATCAATTTCAATATCCATTATCAAACAAATAAATACAATTAAATGTAAGGGGTTAAATTATGGCATTGGTCTCTTTTACATATGAACATCTATTTTGCAAACTCTATCTAGGAGATCAATATCACCATCATTTTCTTCTTTACATTTTGGTGAACCTACGATAGACAACTCTTTCTCTTTGGTGTTAGATTTATATTTCATATTAAGATCTTGCATGCATATAGAAGTAGGTTTTGTTTTATGCTCTTGCATTTATATTCCAAAAAATACATTTAAATATATAAAATTTCTTTAAAACAAAAAAAAATTTACATGCTTGTTATTTTATTGTGTGTTCAATATGTATGACTCTTGTTTTGAATACTTTGATGAAGGTTTTATTGTACAAGAGAATAGATCCCTTAATGAGGTACATGGAAGTGAGAATGAAAATGGTTCGAATGAGATTTCCATGGATCCTATTCCTATTTCATCCTCCTCTACAACTTTTCCAATTGACCTCTACCATAGGATGTGTGCATGGTTACCTTCATACTCATCTATTTGCAACATTGAGTCACCTATAATGTTATTCCCTAAACCTTTGATGATGGTAAAAGGATGTCCTCAAATGACTATTATGGGTAAACCTAAGGATCCTTTGGATTTCTTTGATAACATGGATTATGTTTCCCATAATTATCGTACACAGAATAATCCTCAACCTATTGTTCTAGCCTCTTTACCTCCTTCTCAACCCATGCTTCCTTAAGCACCTATGTTACCTTCTTCCTTTAAGGAGTATGACTTAGTTGAGCAATTGCACGCTACTCTAGCCAAGATATCTTTATGAGAATTGCTTCAAAATTCTCCTATATATCATGAGGCATTACAAAAAGCTTTATCTACTCTTCCGACTCCACCTCCTAATAAAGAGAACATTAATTCATTCTTGGAGTGCATGCATACTATGCCTTATGTACCTCCTATTGTGTTTACTGATAATTATTTATCTTTTGTTGAGGTGCATAATCAATATGATGCTCTTATGGTTTCTATTTCTATTAATCAGAGTATCATTCATAGAACATTAATTGACAATGGATTTGGGCTTAATGTTTGTAGTGTGGATATGCTCAAGGCTATTAAAGCTAATCTTATGACCATTCAACTAGATAATATCCATATTCATGGATTTGGTAACATTGCAAAGAAAACTTTGGGAATTATTACGCTACCTATTAAGGTCAGTCCACTCCTTCACACACCTATTCATGTCATGCCTGGACCTCTCAATTATAACCTTTTGTTAGGAAGACCTTCGTTACATACTATGCATGTGATTCCTTCTACTCTACATCGTAAGGTTAGGTTCATTTATAATAATCTGATGTATACATTACATGTGGATGATGCACCAAATCCTTTCTTGAATGAAGAATATGCTAAGATCTCTAATCCCATACAACCAAGTAAGGAACCTGAGAAACCTCCTAAAGTTAAACAAGTTGAATCTCCATCCTCTTCTTTAATTGAAGATGATTGGGGAACATTGGATTTTAATCCTTCTTTTATGGGAGAATACAAAGTTTCTAATTTAGAGTTCATGAAGGAACAAAATGGGTTTGAAAGACAAGTCTTCACTCCTTCTCCACTTTCTGGGGAATTAAAAAGTAACTTTGTTGTTGCTTCCCTTGAAGAAACAATTGAGACAATAAAACCATATTGTTATGATATTGTGACATATTCTTCTCCTTTAACTCAATCTAATATGGCTGATAGATATGGATCTGGTTATCATTTACTTAGGAAAACAAGATTCAATGGGAAAGGATGTGGAAAATATGAGCAGGGTATACAAGTGCCCTTGGACAATGAAGTTTATGATTATACTTATGGGCTAGTGTTCAATCCTTATAAGAAACCATTGAATTTTCCTCTTAATGTTAATCATATATGTGGTGGACACTTAAAATTGGTTAATCCACTTCTCCTTGACATGGATCAAAAACCTAGTTTGGATATTTTTCCTGAGGATGAAGCCCTAGCTGATTTTTTAGGAGCTTATCAAGATTTACCTATGTTTCATCATAAAAGAAGAAAGCCTTATTGTCTGAATAATGAATCCTATTTTATAGAACGTGATGAAAATGATATTTATCCTTTTCCAATGGAATCTCCCATACAAAGTAATTTATTAATAACTAAGACTACAGAAGTTCAAATGGATGAGAATGAATCTGAAAAAATAATCAAAGCGGTAAAATGTTTGAATCAAGATGAACATGATCAATTAGTTTCCCTTTTTCTTGAATATAAGGATATATTTGCTTGGAAATATTCAGATATGTTGGGTATAGATCCTAAGACTGTGACTCACAATATTGTTCTTAAACCTAATGTCAAACCTGTGAAACAAAAAATCCAAAAGATGAATCCAGGCATTGCTTTGTTAGTTAAAACTGAAATTGAAAAATTATTAGGTGCTGGGCTCATCCATTCTATTGATTATTCTAAATGGATTTCTAATCTTGTGGTTGTTTCTAAAGGAGAGAATAAGATAAGGATGTGCATTGATTTTCAAGATTTGAATAAAGCATCCTTAAAAGATGATTTTTCCCTCCCTAATATTGATATGATTGTGGATTCAATAACATGTCATGCTTTATTGTCTTTTATGGATGGATTTTCAGGCTATAATCAAATACTTATTCCTATAGAAGATCAACTTAAAACCGCATTTATCACACCTTGGTGAAAATTTTGTGGGTCATGATGCCTTTTGGATTAACTATCAGCGTGCTATGACCTTGATTTTCCATGATTACATCCATATGATTCTAGAAGATTATGTAGATGACATCTTGGTGAAATCTATACAAAGAGAGGACCATGTGTTCATTTTAAGACAAATATTTGAAAGGATTAGGTGTTATAATATGCAATTATATCCTAAGAAATGTGCTTTTGGAGTTGATTCTAGTAAATTATTACGATTTGTAATCTCTAAGCGAGGTATAGAAGTGGATACTAAAAAGATTGATGCTATCGTTAACATGTCTCCTAAGAATATCTCTCAATTATGTAGTTTACAAGGAAAAATTCAATATATTCGTTGCTTCATTTCTAACTTAGCTGATAGAACTATTCCTTTCACTTCCTTGCTTGGAAAAGATACCAATTTTTCTTGGAACTAGGAATGTAAATAATCATTTGAGCAATTTAAGGAGTATCTTGCTAATCCTCCTATTTTGCAACCTGCTCAATTCAATAAACCCTTCTATCTATATACTTCTTCCACTTCCCACGTTGTAAGTGCATTATTGGCTCAACATGATAGTGAAGGTAAGGAAAGACTGGTATGCTACATCAGTCAAAATTTACCAGAATATGAAACAAGATATACTGATTTAGAAAGACAGTGATTGGATTTAGTTTATGCTTGTCAAAAACTCAGGCATTATCTATTGAATGTTGAGGTTAATGTGATTGTAAAATTTGATCCTCTCAAACACCTTTTCTCAAAAACTGATCTCTCTGGCTGTTTGGCTAAATGGGTGATATTACTTACTGAATTTGATCTTAATTTTATTCTTCAAAAGACAATTAAAGGACAAGATTTAACTGATTATCTAGCTGAAGCTCCTTTTCCTCATTCTCATACAAACACCGCCTCAATAGAATTCCCTGATGAGAATATTTTAGCTATTAAACAAGAAGATGTTTGGGAATTATATTTAGATGGTTCTAGATGTAAGACAGGTTCTGGTGTAGGCATCATCTTGGTCCCTCCTACAAAGAAACCAATCCCTATGTCATATAAATTGACCTTTCCTTGTACAAATAATATTGCAGAATATGAAGCTCTTATAGTTGGCTTACGAGCAACTTCATTCCTTCACATTAAAAACTTGGAAATATACGGGGATTCACAATTGATTGTTGAAAAAATCAAAGGGGGTTATCAGACTAAGAATGATAAAATGTCACAATATAAAGAATTGGCTCTTGATATCCTTTCACAATTTTCTTCTTATACGATTAAAACTTTACCTAGGAAAGATAATCGACACACAAACGCCATGGAAAGCACAACTTCCTTGGTGCATCTTGAGAATAATGCTAAAGAATTTCAATTTACTATACACACTCTTAAACAACCTGCAATTTCTAATAAGGGTAATGTTTATTGTTGTAACTTGCATTTGGATGAATGGTATTCGCATATCTTTCGCTTTTTGAAAGATAATACATTTCCTGAATTGGCAACAAGGAACATGCATAACCATATTAGGAAGCTTGTAGCACGCTATGTCATTTTGTCTGATACTCTTTACAAATGTTCTTATAATGGTTTTCTATTAAGATGTCTTGGTAGAATCAAAGTCCCGATAGCTTTAGCAGAAGTTCATTCTGGTTCTTGTGGAGGACATTTTGGTGGAAAATATTTAGTTAATAAACTTCTTAGAATGGGATATTATTGGAAAACAATGGAACAAGATTCCTTTACATTTGTTAAGAAGTGTCCTCAATGTCAGAAACATGGTAATTTAATTCATGCTCTTGCTCGTGAGCTTCATAATCAAGTGGCTCCATGGCCTTTTAGCATTTGGGGATTTGACCTTATTGGAAAAATTTCACCAACTTCTTCTCAAGGACATACATACATTCTCACAACTATAAATTACTTTACAAAGTGGGTAGAGGTTATTCCTCTCCGCTCTACTATTGCGGGTGTTATTTGTGATTTTATTCTTAATCATATTATAACATGATTTGGTATTCCTTCAACGATAGTTTCAGATAATGGTACTTCCTTCAAAAATAAAGATGTCACAAAATTCCTGGAGAAACATCATATTCAACATAGATTTTATACTCCCAACTATCCTCAATCTAATGGTCAAGTTGAAGCATCGAACAAAGTTATTGAACAAATCCTAAGGAAAACATTTAATAAGCATGTGAAAGATTGGCATACTCAACTTACCTATGCTTTATGGGCTTATAGGACTAGTGTCCGCACTGCTACAAGTACTTATCCTTATAATCTTATTTATGGTGTTGATGCTATTATGCCATTAGAATTAGAAATACCTTCTTTACGTGTTTCATTCCATGGGATAATTGATAAAGATACCTTCTAGGAACAATGATTACAAGAATTAGAAATGTTGGATGAACAATGAATAAATTCTTTGAAACATATTAAGGCTTATCATAAGTCACTTCAAAAATAGTACAATCATAAGGTGATTGAATGTTCATTTTGGTATGTGATTTATTCTTATATGAAAATCAAAGGAATGTGAATGCTTTACCTGGTGAAAAAGGGAAATTTAGCCCTAATTGGCTTGGACCTTTTGTGGTTATTGAGGATTTTACTTCAGGTGCTTATAATATTGTTGATATGAATGGTGTTCCCCTTAAGGAACCTATTAATATTATGCATCTCAAATGTTATTATCCCTAATACATCAAATTTCCTTCATGTATTTATGTACTCTCTATAGAATGGTTATGTTTGTTTTGTAGGTTATATGATTTGAATACATTCATACATTAATTTCATTTCTTTCTTTATGTTAAATTATTGTGTATTGATGAAAAGAAAAAGTAATCAATCATAGAACTAAGGACAAGCAAAATTTTCATATATAAATATCCAAGAATTTGGTACATATATGGCACATATGCCATGGCTATCAATCTCTATCTCTATGCTGTGAGGTTTGGTGGCTCCTAGCTCTTTTTGCTTTGTGGTGTGATGCTAAAGATCTCGGTATAGTAGTCTGTGTGTGACTCCTTGATATGCTCATCTCATAGTTGCGCTCCTAAACCCTCTATGGGTCAGCCATCAATATCTCTTCCCTTTATTTACATAACCTCAGCTCTTAGTGGATGCATGCAAAAATATATGCATGTCAGCTGGGATCTCTCTGTCCAATAAGTGACTCTCACTTGCTAGTTGGTAGTTGATAGGATAAAAATGTATCCTTTAGAGCCTCAGATACAAAGCTCCTCCACTCTATTATGCTAGCTTCAGAATTCAAACATATCTATCTTTTAGTACTTCTTCTAGCAAAACTTTTACTTAAAATACTTTAATCAAGTACATAAATCATACCTAGATCTCCCTCCTGAGTATCACCAAAGGATCTAGATGGTGGGGGCATGGAGTGAATACCCTCTCCTCACTCACTATGCCTAGGTCTAGGTGGTGGTGTCTCTGTATGTGCATGGGGAGGTCATCGTGATCTCAATGGTACAACATAGATCGCCTGATCATCTGCATATATACTACCACCTTGGGGCATATCCTCTGATCTCTCATATGCTCCCTCATCTACTCTCTCTTTTTTCTCTCCTCTTCTCTTTCCTCCTCCATGGGATCTCCCTCAAGAATGGGCTCCACCTTGTGATCCTCTTCCTCCTCCTCCTCTAGTGTGTTGCCATCTTGGTGCATCATCTCTGAAAGACTTGGATCACTTGTAGGGTAGTCATTAGGGAAGATAGGATGGGTCCCCTATAGACTCCAGTATCTTATATACTCTCTTCTCACCTTTGGGTGGGCTATAGTAGGGTCCACCTCTATATCCTCTATCTCATATGTATCACTATCTATAATAACTTCTACTGTAGGTTGGCATATGGAACCATGTCTCTAATAATATCTCATCGGGTATCTGTACTGAGGTACTGTCTAGGGGACTCCCTATGTCAAACCAAACTATCTCATAACTCTATCATAATAATATGGCATCACTACATGACTGGTAGGACCCTCTAGCAGCTTGCATTGCTAGGATTGTCTCAACTGGTGTCGAGTATCTAGGCATCCTGTCATCTGATAGTATGGTCTCCATATCACATCCACACCTGGTATATGGTCAAAGCGTACCCTCCAAAAGAGGATATCACTGTACTACCAGACACCTCCTAGTGGATATGCAAAGGCTCTCAGTGTGCTTACATCTACCATCACTGGAACACCCTGTGGTTGAGTACATGCCTAATTCTCAAACATCCAAACCTGTAACAAGGTGCATACTGTAAAAATCTCCCTCTGAAATCTCACTAGTTGACTCAACTCATGGTAAAGATGGGCTAACATTCTGCACCCCCATGAGAAAACAATCTTATCACTCTCCATCTTGTGCACAAGATCGCTGAATGGTGTTAAGAAAACTATACCCTATGTGTTGGGTATTACAACCAAAGAGAGTATACATAGCATCACTCTCCCTACCAAGGGTGTCAGACCTGCTAGTGTGGCTGATAAAGTGATCTAATATGATCGGGTCCTCATTTGTGGTACTCATCCCAAACAATACTCTCCATCTAAAAAAACCTCAAGAGGACCCCACTATACTCTTAGTCTAAGAGGCTTGCTTTAGACTGGAAGTCATAGGATCCTGTACACATCCTCTAATGTGATCATGATCTCTCCTGATGGAAGATGGAAGGAACAA
This sequence comes from Thuja plicata, assembly GCA_018584345.1. Lineage (NCBI taxonomy): Eukaryota > Viridiplantae > Streptophyta > Pinopsida > Cupressales > Cupressaceae > Thuja > Thuja plicata. The sequence continues at coordinate 262,536 of MU226893.1, forward strand.
GTATCCTCATCCCACCTCTCTATCATGGCTGATATCATGGACCAATGGAACCTCATATATGGTAGGATTTCTACCCAGTACAATCCCACATCTCTAAGTAACTATATATCCTCCTACAGTAGCTCAGACAGGTTCTCTTTGATAGCCAATAAAACCCCTCCAAAGGGATGCTCTCAGAAACAGACAAGATCTTGTTAGCACAAACAACATCATATCAGTCATCTATCATCAAATAACTAAAATTCTCACTTGACCTAGTCAAGGTTGACCTTTTTGGGTTAGGGTCGACCTTTTTGGGTCAAGGTTGACCTTTCTAGGTTAGGGTCGACCTTTTTGGGTCAGGGTTGACATTATCCCCAAAAAGGACTGGACCTTCCCAGTTATGGTTTACCTGCCAAGGTCAGGGTTGACATAACTGGGTCAGGGTCAACCTTTTTGGATCAGGGTTGACCTTCCCTATAAAAATAGGAATTTATCAATTAAAACATCAAAATAAGGCACCTAACTTAGGCAGTGGTTGTCCTCTAGCTAGGCACTCTCTCAGGACCTTCATGCGACTCACTCGAAGTTCCTCTCTCTTTGGCATCTTGCTCCTTAATTCCAAGCTCTGCAAATGGTAAGAATGAGAAGGTAAGTGCTGTTCATCTTATTTATAGCTTCAAATTAGGGTTTTATTAGAGTTTTCTTAGGGTTTCATTTTAATTTACTTAGGTCAAATTCAAATTTCTTTTTACATGCATTTAAATATGCATTCACTCTTTTCATCATAACTTGAGTTTGGTAGCTTCATTTTTAGTGTCTTCAGTGGTGTTTGAATCATGATTCAGATACCTAAACTCTTAAATTAGTTTAGGAAGATTTTGAATCCTTCTAAATGGTTTAGGAATGAAATTTTTCAACAAATTGCATATCCAATGTATAGATTTAACTTTATCACCCTATTTCACCTTTCAAAATTAGCAAGCCAAAATAGGGGGGCATAAGGGGCTCTATGCATTTCTCAAAACCATCTTAGTAAGGCTTAAGTGCTCTATGGATTTTCATTAACCTTGTGTTGCAGGTTGTGGATACTAACGGTTTCTTGCAGAATCTCCACATTGAGGACTTGGCTATATCCTTTTTAATTTACAATGTTTTCTTACTTTAGCTTGCATATTCATGTAGTGTCATACCTAAGATAAAGTGCTGGCTAAATGTATCATCTTAAAATGGAAGCACTTCCATTTTGGTAGGTTTAGCACCCTCAACATTTTCATATTATATTTGCATTTAGGATGCACATGCACTTGATTATGCATTTCTAGGTGAAATTAGGGTTAGGGTCCTTTGGGACCTCCTTAATCACCCTTTCTATGATTCCACCTTCTTGGGTAGAACCTATGTATTGGTTCTCCTAAATCTTTATCACACTTACTCTTTGACCTCTATGCCTCTATCTAACATCTCGGTGTGTTTTCTCACCTCCCTGGGTCCCGAGTTGACCTAGGAATCCTACAAATTTCCCAAGGTGACCAGCCTGAAACCTTAGTTCAGGGTTGAGGTAAACCCCGACCCTAATCAGGGTCAAGGTCAACCTTGACCTAGGTCAAGGTCAAGGTCATCCTTGACCTAGATCAAGGTTGAGGTCGACCTTGACCCCTATCAGGTGATGGTCCCCGCTTTCAAATCTGGAGCCTATCGGGGTTCTAAAACTTAAAATAGGTCCCTGGGTCTGGATATGGAAGTGTTTTCCCCAATATTCAGAATAATACATCCCCTCCTTGGTTGGTGATTGTAATTGGACCATAATTCAAGGTGAAATTTTAATTTGGGTCCCTTGCATTTCCCTAGGAGGTCTATATTGAGATCTCTATATAAACACTCTTTTTTGCCTTCATTTGGACATGAAAAAGAATTGTAAGATGATATGATAAAATTATGATTTTGACATGATGGTGAGGTAAAAAAGCAAGAGGATGATATAGAAGGATACAACATTATGATGCATTAATACATTCAAGCACTTTTGTAGAAAATCCATTGTGGATCTTCTTTGGAGAAAGAGAGACATCTTTCTTCTTTCCTTCTTCTTGGATCCACCATTTTCAACCTTCAAGCATTCAAAGGATATTATCATGGGGTAGCAATTAAAGATTGTGAGTTTGGTAGGAATAATTTAGCCTTGGCAGCTTGGTATGCTTTCTTTATCACACTCAAATCTGTGCATTTCTTTCTCATTTTCAATTCATGTTAGGGTTTTTAATCTAGAGGATTAGATCTTGACATTACACATTCAAAGCTCTTTCCAAGAGAAAAACACATATAAATTCTACTATGTTCGGCTATTTGTGGAGGTGGAGATCACCAAAATGGGGGTTTGACTAAGGAAAAACCCTATATAGCCACCCCAAAACCCCTCATTTTAGATATTTGCAGGTGTTGTTTCAGGAGTTACAGGTTCGGGAACAGTGAAACAGATTGCAGATCCAAATACCCTTTTCAGCAAACTTTTGAGATCCAAAAACAAATTTTGATCCAAGACTTTTTAGGTCGATTGTGACCTAGGGTACAATCAGAAATTTTGGCAAATGATGACATTGACTTGAGGGTACAAATTGAAACTATCTCAGAATGGAAAATAATTTCTAGTTTTTATTCATCTCTATGTTTGCATATCAGATCTGGTCTCAAATTTTCTAGAAACTCAACATAGGCTTCAGAAAATGGTATTTTTAGATCTTCTATGATGTGAGGTTGGTATTTTACTCCATTAGTCTTTGCTTTCAATTTCAATATCCATTATAAAAGAAACAAATATAATTAAATGTAAGGGGTTAAATTATGGCATTGGTCTCTTTTACATATGAACTTCTATTTTTCAAACTCTATCTAGGAGATCAATATCATCATCATTTTATTCTTTACAACTTCTTTTCTACCTTACTCTTGACCCATTCCCACATCTTATTAAGGTTAGGTTTGTTGTAGAAGGGGATACCAAGGTACTTGATCTGGAAGTTAGGGCCTTCACATTTGAGGTTCCATCTAGACAGCCAAATAGGGGGATCCTCTATCCAGCCCAGAAATAAGGATTTCTCCATTGAGATTTTGCTACCTGATGCTGAGAAAAATAAATTGATTTTGCTCATGAAAGAGGATAGGTTTTCTTCCTCCAATTTAAGAAGTAGGTTTGTGTCATCTGCAAACTGTAGATTATAAATTTCATTACCTTCTGGGATTTGTATACCCCTAACTCTAGGAGTAATATGGCTATTAGCAATGAGGTTCCCAACTACTTCAACGACTATGACAAAGACCATAGGGGCTAGTGGGTACCCTTGTCTTATGGATCTAGCTAATTAAAAGCTCTCAGATATGCTGCCATTAATCTCCTCTTGTGCAAGAGCTCCATATAATAATGGTCTAATGATTCGACTGAATTCATTAAATATACCTAGAGATTCCATCATCATGAAGATAAAGTCCCATTCTATTCGGTCATAAGCTTTTTCATAGTCCAATAGCAACATACATGCCTATTGATTACTCTCCTTGGCCCATTCCATGGCTTCCCAGCAAGTTACCACATTTTCTATAATGTATCTCCCATTTACAAATCCATTTTGGCTATAGTCTATGATATTTGGAAGCAGATTCTTGATTCTAGTCGCCAGCACCTTGGCTAGGATTTTGTAAGAAGAGTTAAGAAGTGTGATAGGTCTCCAGTTTTTAATCATAGATCTATCTCCTTCTTTGGGTATGAACTTTATAAGTCCACTGTTAATGGCTTTTCCTAGGGAACCATGCTCAAAGGCTTCATTGTACACTTCCAATAGGTCATGGCCTATCCATCCAATGTTTTTCTTGTAGAATTCTATAGGTAGGACATCAGGCCCTAGTGCCTTATCTAGAGCCATCTGAGTAATAGCATCATTGATATCTTCTATCTTCAATGGTAATCTGAGGGAGTTGGAGTCTTCCTCAGAGACCTTTTTAGGGACTGTATTACAGATTTTAGTTCTAGCTATTTTCATCTCTGCACCTATGTTTTATAAAGTGAACAGTGAGAGCTAGAATTCCTTCAAGGCTAGGAGAATCTAGTCTTGGTAAGTGATCTTGTTATCTTCAATCCATAATTCCTCTATCCTTCTTTTAACCTCTTTCTATTTAAGTAGGTTGAAGAATAATTTGGAGCCTCTATCTCCATGTTCCACCCAATTGGATCTGGACCTGATCTTAATGCCCTTGATTTTATTGTTTTGGAAATTTCTGAGTTAATCCTTAGTGTTGGAGATTTTTAGGTTGATTTCCACTGAGGAGGGGTCATTCTATAGTTCTAATTCTTCCTTGAAGAGTTCATTCTAAAGCACCCCTTTAGTCCATCTAGCATCTCAAGCTTTCTTACCTCTAGTAGTTTGAAAGAAGACTTTCCAGCTAGCAACATTTTGTGCCCACTTATCTCAAGAACTATTATGCATGACAATAGAACTATTGAACCATCAAATCAATAAGACTGCATTTCCAATGCCAGGTTCCCCCAAAAGTGAGGAATTGAGCTAGAAGGAATATTTACAAAGGTGATTCTTGGGGGTGTTCCCCAAGGATGAGAATCTATCACTAATTGGGTGGTGATCAGAGGGAGTAAAGGGGGTGACTCTGATTGCCCTACCTAAATCATCTTTTAGGCACATAAGAGAATGTTGATTAAAATAAAATCTGTCCAATCTTGAGTAAATTATTTTATTCCCCTATTGATAATTGCACCAGGTGAACCATATGTCTTTGTGTTCATTTTTTCCTCCATGTAGAGGTCTATAAGTTTATGTTTGTTAAGGAACTTGTTCTAGAAAAATTGCTCACACCCTTTCCATTGCAGTTTATTTCCTCCTCTCTTGTCTTGGGCATTGTATACCATGTTGAAGTCCCCCCCCAAAGGTTCAAGGGATGTCCTCTAACAGATTAATCCACTTCCAAAGTTCAATCCTTTCCCTATAATCATTTGGGGCATATACAGAGCATATGTCAATCTATGTGTTATGGTTCTCTAGAACAACCCAGAGTGCTCTGTTTCTATGGACAATGCCCCAATTACTCACTTGCTTGGCCCTTAGGGGGCTAAGGAGGATAGAAATGCCCCCTTTCCCCCGATTGTGTGAAGTGGAGGGAAATATCTAGGAAAAAACTTGTTGGCTTTGACCTCTTGAAGCATCAGGCAATCAAAGTCCTTATTAGTCCTTCTAAATCCTTACACTATATATTTTCTGTCAAAGGATTCCAATCCTCTGACATTCCAAGATGAAATATTGAGATCCATGCAATTTATGTGGGGATTTTAGCATTATTCCTAAAACTAGAGAAGCATTTAGGAATTTCAGTATTCTATACCTCCCTGTGTTCCTTTTTGTTTCTAGAACCTTGAGGCCTGCCTCTTTTATTTTTCCCTTTCTTAGTCTCTGAGTTTTCCCCATCCTCCATTGGGAAATATTTAGAAGGGAGGGTGGTGGTTCTAGGGACCCTTTTAGTATTGTCCACCTTGAGTACATCCTTCCAAGGGCTTTCCACAAATGGGACAATTTCCCAGTTCTGGTTGAGGCCATGTTTGCTGAAGACATCTTTAAGGGAGGGGCCCTGAGTGAGGTCCTGACAGACTGAGTCCTCCCTCAAATTGACACCATCCAAAATGGTAGGGGTAGCAAGGGGAGCATGGTCTGGAGAACCATAGATATGGAAGGTATGGTGGGGGTCAAGAGTGTCGGCAAGAATGATAAGGAGGTCAAAATCATGCAAAGAGCTTTCTTTAGTTGGGTAAGTGACCTCAGAACCCAAGCAATTCTCTGAGGTATCCATAATGTCTAGGGACCTCTCACTGGCCCTCATCATATCTTCTTTATTTGTCCTTAGATCATGGTTCCCCTTACTACCTCTATCACCCTAGGTGGTGTCACCAAGAGGGGGGAATATTAATATTTTCATATTTTTCTTACTTATGTATATGAGCAATGATCAAAGTTTTTCTTTCTAGTTCTTTTCTCCAATAGCTCTTTGAACCAATTTATAATAATATTATATCAAGTGGCTCTGCCACCTTTTAAAAAAAAAAATTAATATTTTATTTATATATAAAATATATAATATTAATATTAATATTTATAAATATTAATATTAATATAGTAATAATAATATATACTATTATACTCTCTCTCTCTCTCTCTCTCTCTCTCTCTCTCTCTTTTCTAGGTATTATTTCTATAATATTAATATTAATAAATAATTTATACTAATATTATAATATTATACAATANAATAATATATACTATTATACTCTCTCTCTCTCTCTCTCTCTCTCTCTCTCTCTCTCTCTCTCTCTCTCTTTTCTAGGTATTATTTCTATAATATTAATATTAATAAATAATTTATACTAATATTATAATATTATACAATAGAGAAATAAATAATAATAATCTAATACTAATTTATATAACACAACACTAATATTAAAATAATTATATAATACTAATTATTACCATCTAATAGTAATATTAAAAATAAAAAAAATTTATAATATATAACCTAAAAATATTAAATCATAAAATTGAAAAGAGTGTTGAAATCAAAATGTTGAATTTGGACGGAGTTATCAGATATCCAATATTATCGGATATCTAATATTATCGGATATCCGATATGATCGGATATATGATTAGGCTTGGTTTTTGCTTTGGGTTTTGTCTTTGCAATTCCAAACATGGATGGTCAACTCAAAGAATGTGTTCACCGTATTTCCTCTGAACTCCAGACTTTGACCATGTAGCTGATGACCTTTTTTTCACTCGAAATTGATGAAACAAAAAGGGCTTCTTAAAGACATTATCATCTTTCCAACAATATAATTGCTGTCAGAATTTGAGTTCAGTAAGTAATTATTATGTATTTTCTAATTGAGTTATCTCTAAAGTCCTAATTGACAGATTGATTAAAAAAAATTATAACTTTCAAACGGTTTAACCTTTTTTAAATCTGAAAAATGCATCATATTCTATGCTTCGCCTACTATAAGAAAGAAAAGTTTGTAATTTTGTAAAGTTTAGAATTAGTTAAGGTGGTTAGATACTGCTGGTTGTATTCCTGGTTTTGTTGATTTGCCCTAAAATTTTGTTGTCCTCTTGCCAATTTTTATCCAAATTCAAAAATTTCATCCTAATTTGAATTATCCCTGTGAAAATCTAGTTGAATAGTAAAAAACCCAAAACCCTGAGCTGTCTTCTAGATGAAAATGCAAAAAAGCCTTAAAATGTCAATCGAGTTTCTATTTTTGCATTACCTTTTTGAAAGACTTAAGTTATAAAAAGTCATGTGCTTTTTTAAATGGTCGCCTAGTTGCTTAATCCTAAAAGCATATTTTGTTTTGTCATGAGACTTGGCAATTAACTATAGTTGGGATGTCTCAAAAAGGAAAAGAATATTCTTTGTAAGTCATGAGACTTAGCCAAGTCCTTCAGTCGTGAAGTCTCCTAATGAAGAAAGTGTGATCTAGCGACATGATGACAAGCGGTTAAGTCACGGTGTCACACAATGTATCCTGCAGTTAGTAAACTATCATGAGACTTAGCGATTGCTTCAGTCGCGGGGTCTTCAGATTAGAATGCAGTTAGTGATAAGTTTAAAAGCTTTAGTTGACATGTCTCTAGTTAAAAATTTAGTTAAGTAAAAGGTTTAGAGACTTTGTGACAAACCGTAGATTGATTGAAATATAGTGGTCGGGTAGTCGCTAGTCAAACATGGTAAGTCAACATTTTTTCAGTGATTTGGAGACAAACAATTAAGATGAGACACGTGTCCATAGTGGATACAATAAAGTGTATCAGTCGCATGGTCTCCAAATGATTTAGGGTTTCCAAAATATATGTAGTGACTTAGTGGGGCCATCAGATGTAGATGAAGATGAGATCAACGGTAGTCACTGAGTCTCTATCAAAATTGCACAGAGTAAAAATGTTCTTGCGACAATGAGATTAGCTTTAGTCACATTGTCTCTGAATTAAAATTAAAATGATAAGATAAGGTTTCATGGGTTATGTCGTGAGGTATCTAAAAGAAATATTAAAGAGCAGTTTTATTTAGCGATTGGGCGACTAAGGGTAGTCACGGGATCTTGTAAAGTGAAAACAACATTTAGAGACCAAGGGATAAGAGCTTAAAAGATGAAAAGTAATCGTGGTCATGGGGTCTCCAAATAAACTCTGAGTTTGGAAATACTACTAGCAATTTGGATTCATTTGGTTGCATGATCACCAGAAGTTAATCATGGTTAAGCTAAGGTGAAGAAAATTATATAGTCGCGAGATCTCCAGAAGAATTGAGAGTTAAGAGATTTGATCAGCAACAAAGAGATAATGCATAGACTCTTGGTCGCCAAATATAAAAAGTGATAATAAGTGGCAGTTGCTGACATGACAATATAGAGATTCATCGTCCAATAAAAATATAGGAGATTAATTACTGTGTGAAAAGGGTAGCTGAGATGTCTGGTGAAGAACCAATCATATCAAAACATTTCATTTTGTTCAAATTTTATAAGGGTTTTCTGAAGATGCACTCATATGAATTTGATTTCCTGTCACATTCATGAGCTATGGCTAGGAATTCAATTAATACCACAAGCATGTAAACTTGAAGGCACAATTGATTGATTCTTCAATAATGAGCTAAGTACTTTGAAAAGTTACCATAAAGAGACGATCTCATGTTTATTTTCATTCATCATACATCCATAATTTCAGAGCGGAGAATTTTCTAGGTTTTTTATGTCCAGGAAGCAAGAATTGATCAATTTCAGGGTGATTCTCTAGTTTTCAAAGTTCTTGAATTGTCTTCAGTGCACAAAGAAGAGTAAGGAGTCCTGAGAAAAGATTTGTTTCAATATCGGTGAAAGAGAAGTGAAAATAGAACAAAATGAGTAAAGCATTTGGTGTAGCTTCTACCAATGGGAAGAGTGATGAAGTAGATTAAGATTCCAAGGGGAAAAGGAATTTCTCTTATGAATTTTTGAAGCTGTTACCCGGGTCTACATAGAACAAGAGGGAAAATGCCAACATATTGGTAGATGAATACTATGAAATTAGAGAYGCCCATACACCAGGTTCTACAGGTTTTTCTCTCCATAACTATTTTTATAATAATGCTGATAAGGCCATCCCAATATCAAACCCTTGGACTAGCAGTTTGGCTAGCTTAATTGTTCCTGATGTCTTTGTAGATGTAGACTTGTTTCTTGGTCTAGCAAACCATTATGAACCTTTGTCTAGGAAAATTAAAAATAATAATGGTACTGCATTGTTAATTTTGAATAGGAATTTGTTTATGCAAGCTTTTGGTTTATATAGTACCATGTCCACTAAGATTAATATTACAAGACAGGAGGAAAGGTATAGGTTACAGCCTGGGGTTGCTAGGAACCAATTGCAAAAACATATCCTTAAGGAGGTTAGAAACCACATTGCCCCTTTACCAGGAACTACACCCTATTGTTTCAAAGATCTACATTTTTATATCAAATACATTGCATATGCTTTGTGTAGAATGTTGGGTAAGGATGGAGGAGCTGAGAAGATAAATGTTGGGATTTTAATGATGTTATTAGATTTACAAGATGTGCATTCTAGTACTAGCTATGATTACATATAGTACATCATTGATAGAATGCATGAGGGGTTTGTAGCTGTACAAAAGAAGGATAAAGATCCTAATTTTTTACATTATTTAATCCTGATGCATTTATTATTGCATTTTAATTATGGTATCATGAATGTAAATAATTTGAACCCTTAGAGAATCTTTCATGACCGGCCCAATCCTATCCAATTTTTTATTAGGATATGGAATTTCACCTCCAAGGATTGTGATTTCTGTGGATTTGAGAACTAGATTGTCTACCCTTTGATGCAGAGTTTGGGAATTAGCAAGACTAGACTCCCAGTGAAGGTGTTGCAGTTGCTGAGGCCATGTTAGTATTTTGATAAATGGGAAGGTGACCACAATTGGGGAGACTTCTTTTTAGAAGAAAATTTCACTATGATCAGAATGTATGGATGCACACATCCTCCCCATGTCCTACCATATCATGTGCCATCAAGAATTGTAGCTATGGAATTTATTTAGCAAATTTTTTTGACAGATAATGAGCACTTTGCACCACACAGGAAGGGGTCATTAACCCTAGCCAATTCAAGATTTTTCAATTTACAATTGACAAAGGTGCTATTGATTTAGTAAGTAGATGGTTGGAAAGTTATAAGATGGGAGTATCATTATATAGGTATATTGAACCAGAGGGATTAATTACAGGAGCTAAGAAACTCCTAACTCCTACCATACCGAACACATATGTGCATGGTCTTTGTGTGGAGGAGGATGATACTAGGAATATACTTGATGAAGATGAGGTGAGAATTAGAAGAGAGAGAATTCAAGAGTTGTTGAATTTAGAGAAACAAATAAAAATAAATGGATTAGCATTTGGAGGTTTTTACCCTGACCTGCCATATTTTGACAAAATTAAAGCTATGATAGATAATTTTTACACACTCTATGAGCAATTAGATAAGGTTCTGGATGTAAAAAAAGGGGGAAAAGAACCTGAATATTCAAAATCTAAATATGAGAGTGAGAATGAAGAATAATATGCAAATCCACCTCAAATAGATCAACCACAACATAATGTTGTAGAATCGGTTCAGATACAGGAGGAACAGGGACATATTATAGATTTGACTGAGGTTTCTCAATGTGATGATGTAGATGAGCCTACTACTAAAAGGCAAAAAGTTGATCTTGGTCAGACCTCTTATGATCAAACTTACATAAGAAAAGAGAGAAAATGGGATAGAGTAAGTGCTCTTGTTCTTGGAAACAGATTATTTGACCATAATTTGAGAAAAGAGATCAGAAAAGGAAAGAAACAATAGCAAGAGGTAGAGGAAAACATAGAATTTCCTCTTAGAGAATGTATTGATGAAAGATTGCTTCACCAACAATAGTTTTTAAGTGATGATAACTTTATAAAAACTGATGAATTTAAGGATTTCCTAAGATGGAATAAAAAGGAATAGATCAGAGAGTAGTTGAAATCAGATGGTGAAGAAGCAGTAAAAAATGAGGCTCTTCTAGGTTTACAATCATATGATCCTAAAAGTGAGGATGTTTCTCCTGATGAGGCTATGAAAATGGTCTTGAATAGTGGAATTTTGCTTGCTAAAGGCAGGGATTTAGCCTGAGAATTCATAATAGACCAAATCAGAAAGCAACCAGATCTAAAAATGGCAAGTGAGATTCAAATGGGTGACATGATCAAAGGATTTGGGTATAGTCTGAAATCTCAAGCATTTTCCATGTGAAATTTGTGTCCTAAAGACCAGAAGCCTCAATTATTGAACATTCACGAGAGCATGGTGGGAACCAGATGGTGTGGATAGTGCAAAACACAGGAGATCTTGAGATTTCTTAGATAATGACACATTGGGCACATCTAAATGAAGACAAGACAAAGCAGTTGTCTAAGAAATGTGGTGTCTTAATTGAGGAGGCTAGTTCCTTGGCCAAAGATAGAGAATTGTGCCATATCAAGATCCATCAACAGGATAAGGTAATTGCTGAAATTACTAAGCAATTGCAAGAAAAGCCAGAAGTTGTATATGTACCCTCACAACAGCCTCTACAAATAGAAGAAAAGGTTGAAGCAGGGGAAGAGGCAAAAATAGAGGATATGGCTAAAAGGGATAATGAAGTTGTCATCAATGCATTAAGGAGTATACTTCAACATAGGATTGATATCTTGAAAGATAAAACAGATATAATCCTGAATGCATATAATAAATTGCCCATTTTGCATGTAGAAGTAACAAGGTACATCTCTATTTTGACTCCTTTTTTCACAACATGGTCTCCTAGGGTACAGTTGTTTGAGAAATTAGCCTCATTGCAACAACATAGGCTAGATTTTCTAGAGATTGTGTCAGAGGTAGAAGATGAGATCAAGAAATTTAATGTCACTTTAGCTTTCTTAATGGGTAAATTGAATCAGATAGAGGCAGAGATGAGCCTATTTTCACCAAATTTTAATAGATTTGTTCCTCCACTAAAAGGAGAAGATGATCAGATTAAGGCCTTGGAGGCCTGGAGAAATGAATTTGACAGCAGAATGCCTAGTAATGAGGCATTTATTATAGATTCTGGTATTGATTTGGATGGTTTTAATAAAATTTTGGATGAGGCTTTCAAAGAAAAAATTGACATAAATAAATTTTTAGTTGATGTCAAAAGCATAACTGATGTTAGATGGGAAAGGCAGAAAGGACAACTGCAGAGTAATTAGAGTTTCAATTGGCCTGTAGAGGAGGATGTGACAGTGTGGGATTCGATGAAAAAACCAAAGAAGAAGAAACCTGTTGAGATAGAAGAAGAGGTCCTAGATGAAGAGTAGAGAGGAACACTTGGCACCTGACCATTGAGCATAGGGAGGCTAGTAATTATCAAAGACAAGTGTAGGTTAGCCTGAAATGGTGGTCACTTGGTATCAATACAAATATTAGAATTTAGATACTATCTTGAACATTGTCAGACAAAGGCGCCAGAATTCAGATGAAGATAAAAGAAGATCATATTCATCCCCTATTCTTGTCTTCCCACCACTTGAACATTCTTGTTTCTTGTCTTTTCTGTACTTTTAGGGTTAGGTTCCTTAAACCATTTGAAGCTTGTTGCATCCTTACTTTGAGGATTCCAAGATGGTTTAAGACCTATAAATAGATCAAATTGTGATATTTTGGAAGAGATGAAATATAATTGGCAAGCCAAACTTTCTAAATTTCAGTCTGTGTTTTTTAGATTTTAAGCCTTTTTATGTACTGAAGCAGAAATATATCAATAAAATACAGTGCAATTTTATTCCATACTGTTGTTGTCTCTTTTTTTATTATGTGTACTCTTTTATGTTCAATTTGTAACGCATGTTAAACATATTGTCTATAAAGTAGCTATCTAATTATTTGCAAGTTTCTTCTAAGAGGGGAATTAAATTTTGTGAATGATTTCAGAGAGTACAATAGTAATTAAGGATTTGATACTGCATTGTGGGAGTGACAGGGTAGTTTTCAAGGCACTTTACCTAAGTTTCATGTAGGTTTAAAGGCATCTTATAGTATTCTGTTTTATATATCTCTGTGGATTTATATCTATTGATTCTATAAGCCCAAGGATAGGCACTAGTTTAGGAACTTGTTTGGTAATCCATCATCATCCAATTATTCAAAACTATTCAAAATCAATTACTTTCAGAGCATATATTTAAAATCAATTGTATTCACAGTGATTACATTTGGAGTTTGTTGATTTCTTAAAGATAAAATCAAACAGGTTATCCCTCCTAAAGTAAAAGGAAGAAGGATGAAAATCCTTGTCTCATTGGTTTATGTTATTAAGACCATAGCCTGGCTTGTAGTACTCTATTTCAAAATAATTATTGCATTCTCCAAGGTATTTTATAAGTTATTATAGTGAGGTCTAAATTAAGTAGCCAGTGAATGAATTAGTCCACCAAATATAGAGATTGAAGAATCAGTAATTTTTAATAGGTAATACCTACCTAAGTCTGTGGAACTCAAAAATGAAGGAGGTGATAATAGGTATCCCCAATGTTATCAAATACCTTAGCAATTAGCCTTTCTCTTGTTAAAAAGGAGTTTGCATTCAAGTATAATCAGTGTACTATCATCTTAAGGTTGTGGTGAAAGAAAAAGAGCTAAAAAATTGGCGACTCTACTGGGGACTTCAAGTAATTACAAATCATACCAGTTGTAGTTGTCAAAATTGTCTTTTGATAGTATTCATTCATTCCTAACTATTGTTGGGTGGTGACTCTAAAAGAAAATCTCTGAGATTAGTATAAATTTAGTGAATATCTCTCAGAATGAATACTAGGTCAAGGATGGAAAATGATCCTAAGAAGGTTTTATATGGTGGAATCCCATCATCCTCAAGGATGGAAATGTCTTGGAGGAAGAAGAGAAACCAAGTTAGCATGGATGAAACTCCTCCAAGAGGTAAAGAAAGTAATACTAGGAGAGAGGTGAACAACAATCAGCCTTCTCATGATGGAAATACTTCAGAATATGAAGAAGCTGCTTAAAGAGTATTAGAAACACATACAGTCACTTCTACTTCCTATGAAAGAAAAGAAACAAGTACATCTAGTTCAGATTCTGAAGAAGCTCCCTCTGATGAGCTGGAAAATGAGGAAAAACTCATCATGAAATAGCTTGCCCTTATTCAACAAATGAAAAGAGAGAGAGAAATGAGAAAGAAAAAACATGACCATAAGGATGTTGATAAGAATAAAAGAAAATCTTCAAGATATCAAAATATAAAGATACAGAGAGGTCTCAAAAGGACCAAGAGATACCACTTACTTCTAAGGCTTCTAGTTCACAGAAGGATAAAGTAAAGCAAAAAATGACTGAATACAGAAATCAAGAACCTAGGTTTCAGAAGCCTTTAATAGAGAAAATGTCCAAGTTGGATATTGATTTGGAGAAATTAAGAATTGATAAGGAGACCATGGAGAAAATGTTATAAAAGACACAAATGGAAGCTGCAATAGTTGAAATGAAGAAGAAAATAGATTTTTTGCAATCTTCTAAGTATTCTCATACTGGGCCAGAGAATATTATAGCTTTTAAAGCAAAAGCCACTATTTTTAAAGAGAATGATAGTTTTCAAAGGAAACCATTGCATACTGAAAGGTATAAATAGTTTAACTGTATTGCTATCCCTGTATATCCTAATGCTTTCCGTAAAGATGTGGGTGATATAGGAGAAAAGCTCCCAAAGTTTGCAGGTAACAATGTTATTTCTTGTGAAACACATTTAAGAAAGTTCATGGATTTTGTTGATGATTTAAATATCACTCATGAGGATGTGTTAATGAAATTATTTGTTCAGTCTCTGGTAGAAGATGCTAGAGAATGGTTTAGCATCCTTTCTAATGGTTATGTTGTTTCTATGGATGAGTTAATTGAATTGTTTAAAGATCAGTATGGAGATAAAACAAATAAAGGCTTTTTGTTGAATGAGTTTAACAATATCAAAAAGAATTACAGTGAAGAGGTCACTGAGTTTAATACAAGATTTCAAAGAGCTATGCACAAGCTATTTCAGAAGATAAGGCTGGATGAAGAGGTATGTCTAGCAACTTATTTGAATGCCTTTGATTCTAAAATTGGATATGCTCTTAGGGATAAAAACCCTAGAACTCTTACTGATGCTTATAAGATAGCAGTGTATATTGAAATGAACAGAAGAGTGTCTGGTAAATTAAATAGGAGAGATGACTCAAGGTTTAGTAGGAGCAATTTAAAAGAACTAGAATATAAGGAATATAGGGCTCCTCAGAATAATAGGCCTTCCTACAATACTACATACAATCCTCAAAATAGAATGCAAACCCATCGTTATGGAACTTAGTTTAAGGATGGGAATCCTATTATTCTACCTAGAAAGGAAAAAACAAATAATAGAACTCCAAACCCTCTACACAAGAATGCTGTCCATTTTTGCAATGATGATCCTTGGTGTGAAGCTTGTGAAGCCCCACATAACCCTGATTTTTGTATTGTTTCCTTAGACTTGAGAGTAAGTGAAGAGAATGGAAATGATGAGGGTGAATAGTGTGATCATAGTATGATAAATACTTATTCATGTCATGATATAGATTCGGACAGTGAAACTGAAAATCATGATTCTTGTAGTTCACAAAGAAGGGTAGAAAATCATCATCAACAAATTTTATCTAATAGTGAAACAGAGGAAACTGATGACCATATAAGATGTTATGCTAAAAAAAATTAGGATGTTCCACTTATTAGAAAAGCTTCAAATGAAGAGAAAGCTAGGATTACTATAGATTTAGTGAATAAGGCTAGAAGCAACTACCATTTAAGAAATAGGGTAGTGGGTGGTATTGGTAGTCAGCCATCAGGTGTCTTTATAAAAGAAAATAAAGTAGACAGTAAGTATGTACAAAAGAAGGAATGACCTAGAGAAAATTTAAATAAGCATAAGGTCAAAATTGTTACAAAAGCCTTAGAACCAAATGTTATACAAGAAGGAGAATTGAAAAGGCAAGAAACAAGTACTCTTGTTCAAAAGATGGAAAGAAAAAAGTTAAAAGAACTAGCTCTGAATGAACATATTTAGGAAAGTGATATCACTATTGATAAATCAAAATCCTTAGATGTGAAATATACTCCAGTGGACATGGGTCATTGTTTATCCCAAATGATAGTTAAGGTGCCATTTCTTGAGATGATGAGAATTAAAGAACACAAGGAAAAGGTGTTGTCATTATTAAACAGTGTGCCCATAATAAAGGTCCAAAGTCTAGAGGATGTTGGCAAGAAACCAATCAGAAAAGGGAAGGAAGTTGAGGTGTTAACATCTGAGATTCCTCAAATTTTCTTGAATACAAATTCTTCCTCAAAAGTTCTTGACCCATTTTTTCTTTCACTAATAATTAATGGGAAGATGCTAAAAAATTGTATGATTGATTCAGGAGCATCAAATACTGTTATGCCAGTAGAAATTATGAGGTCAATGGGATTACAGGTTGATACTCCTCATGGGAGATGTCAAGCTATGGACTATAGAGAGGTCCCTGTGATTAGTACCATTGAGGCTATGCCTCATAAATTAGCAGTTTGTCCTGATGTAGTAATGACTATGAATGTTCTTGTGGTTGACATCCCACCACATTATGGCATGCTGCTATTAAGAAAATAGAGTGCTTAAATGGGAGGTAGTATACAAAGTGATTTATCATACACTACCTTTAACATTGCTGGAGAAAATGTTAAGGTGTTAAGGGAGAGTAGAACTCCACACATGATAGAAAGATTTGAAGACACTAACATTAATTGTTGCATTGATATGGATATGGAGAATTTTAGGATACAAAGGAGTGAACTTTATTATCAACATGAAGAGGTCGATCCTCTGAATAGAGAGTTGATTGTACAAGGTGATGGATTGTGAAAAATTTACTTTGATAGGGCTTGCTCAAAAGAAGGATCAGGGGCAGGTGTATTGTTTTTTATTACGGTAAAAGAAGGTTTTGAAGGGAACCCTAAAACCCTTTAACAAAACAAAGGGAGGAAAGGCTAAAAAAGCCCCAGCAAACAACAGATTGTCCCAAGGAGGGAACCAATCAACAGAGGGTCACAACCCAGATTTTACAATAACAATTCCAAAACAAA
>MU226893.1:296301-315667 GCA_018584345.1 Thuja plicata
CAAAATATTCAAAGCTAAGGTTGAGAATGAATCTGGACTAAAACTAAAATGTTTAAGATCAGATAGAGGAGGAGAATTCACCTCTGACCAGTTTTATGACTACCGTGAAGAACATGGAATAAAAAGGAAGTTAAGTGCCCCTAGAACACCTCAGCAAAATGGAATTGTAGAAAGGAGGAACATTATTATACTAGATACAGCACACACCATGATGATTGAAGGAAAAGTTTTGCACACCTATTGGAGAGATGCAATGAACACAACAGTGTATACTATCAACAGAACATAATTAAGACTAGGTGTGGACAAGACACCCTATGAACTTTGGTTTGGTAATGTACCCACAGTAAAATACTTTAGAATATTTGGCAGCAAGTTCTACATCAAGAGAGATGATAGCATTGGCAAGTTTGATGCTAGAAGTGATGAAGGTATTTTTCTTGGTTACTCTACAAAAAGCAAAGCTTATAGATGTTTCAATTTGAGATTAAAGAAGATAATTGAAAGCATGCATGTTAATTTTGATGAGAAGTTTATGATTCAAGAGAGGTACTATGAATATGCACCTTTGATTGAAGATGAACCCAGACCTAACAGCAAAGATACCATGATTGAAGAAATGTTTGATTGCATTGACGTCTCATGGAATGACCCTGATTCAAGCAATGAAGAACAACAGATTACAGAGGAAGAAGTCACACCTAAGGTTCCTAAGTTTACATCCAGATACCACTCTAAAAATGATATCATTGGAGATCAGAGCAGAAGTGTTTTGACCAGATCAAAAGCAAAGAATCTATCAGTGGATGAAGAGGTATGTTTACTTTCACAAATTGAACCTTTTAGTGTTGAAGATGCTTGTAATGATTCTGATTGGAAAAATGCAATGAAAGAAGAACTAGATCAAATAATCAAAAATGACACATGGGAATTGGTTCCTAGACCAAGTGATAAAAATGTGATTGGAACAAAGTGTATTTTTAGAAACAAAATGAATGAAGAAGGTACAGTAATAAGAAACAAAGAAAGATTAGTATGTAAAGGATATGCACAGAGAGAAGGAATAGACTACACTGATACATTTTCCCATGTGAGTAGACTGGAAGCCATAAAATTGTTTTTGGCATATGCAACATTAAAAGACTTTAAAGTTTATCAAATGGATGCAAATCATCTTTTTTGAATGGTATAAGCTAAAGAATCAAAGTTCTTGATAATTGATTCACCCCCCCCCTTCTTAGTTATCTCTAAAGTATTCTAACAAAAGAGATGATCTCATATTTATTTTCATTCATCATACATCCAGAATTTCAGAGCAGAGAATTTTCTAGGTTTTCTGTGTCCAGGAAGCAAGAATTGATCAATTTCAGGGTGATTCTCTAGTTTTCAAAGTTATTGAATTGTCTTCAGTGCACAGAGAAGATTAAGGAGTCCTAAGAGAAGATTTGTTTCAATATCGGTGAAAGAGAAGTGAAAACATAACAAAATGAGTAAATAAGTTAGTGTAGCTTCTACCAGTGGGAAGAGCGATGAAGTAGATGAAGATGCCAAGGGGAAAAGAAATTTCTCTTATGAATTTTTGAAGTTGTTACCTGGGTCTACACAGGACAAGAGGGCAAATGCCAACATATTGGCAGATGAATACAATGAAATTAGAGATGCCCATACACCAAGCTCTACAGGTTTTTCTCTCTATAACTATTTTTATAATAATGCTGATAAGGCCATCCCAATATCAAGCCCTTGGACTAGTGGTTTGGCTAGGTTAATTGTTCCTGATATCTTTGTAGATGTAGACTTGTTTCTTGGTCTAGCAAATCATTATGACCCTTTGTCTAGGACAATTAAAAATAATGATGGTACTGCATTGTTAATTTTGAATAGGAATTTGTTTATGCAAGATTTTGGTTTATATAGTACCATGTCCACTAAGATTAATATTACAAGACAGGAGGAAAGGTATAGGTTACAGCCTGGGGTTGCTAGGAACCAATTGCAAAAACATATCCTTAAGAAGGTTAAAAACCACATTGCCCCTTTACCAAGAACTGCACCCTATTGTTTCAAAGATCTACATTTTTATATCAAATACATTGCATATGCTTTGTGTAGAGTGTTGGGTAAGGATGGAGGAGCTGAAAAGATAAATGCTAGGATTTTAATGATGGTATTACATTTACAAGATGTGCATTCTAGTACTAGCTATGATTACATATAGTACATAATTGATAGAATGCATGAGGGATTTGTAGTTGTACAGAAGAAGGATAAAGATCCTAAGTTTTTATATTATTCTATCCTGATGCATTTATTATTGCATTTTAATTATGGTATCATGAATGTAAATAATTTGAACCCTTAGAGAATATTTCGTGACTGGCTCAATCCTATCCAATTTTGGATTAGGATATAGAATTTCACCTCCAAGGATTGTGATTTCTATGGATTTGAGAACTGGATTGTCTACCCTTTGATGCAGAGTTTGGGTATTAGCAAGACTAGACTCCCAGTGAAGGTGTTGCAGTTGCTGAGGCCATGTGAGCATTTTGATAAATGGAAAGGTGACCACAATTGGAGAGACTTCTTTTTAGAAGAAAATTTCACTATGATCAAAATGTATGGATGCACACATCCTCCCCATGTCCTACCATATCATGTGCCATCAAGCATTGTAGCTATGTAATTTATTTTGCAACTTTTGTTAACAGATAATGAGCACTTTACACCACATAGGAAGGGGACATTAACCCCTAGGCAATTCAAGATTTTTCATTTTACAATTGGCAAAGGTGCTATTGATTTAGTAAGCAGATGGTTGGAAAGTTGTAAGATGGGAGCAACATTATATAGGTATATTGATTCAGAGGGATTTATTACAGGAGCTAAGAAACTCCTAACTCCTACCATACCGAACACATATGTGCATGGTCTTTGTGTGGAGGAGGATGCTACTAGGAATATACTTGATGAAGATGAGGTGAGAATTAAAAGAGAGAGAATTCAAGAGTTGTTGAATTTACAGAAACAAATAAAAAGAAATGGATTAGCATTTGGAGGTTTTTGCCCTGACCTGCCATATTTTGACAAAATTAAAGCTATGATAGATCATTTTTACACACTCTATGAGAAATTAGATAAGGTTCTAGATGTAAATAAAGGTGGACAAGAACCTGAATATTTAGAATCTGAATATGAGAGTGAGAGTGAAGAAGAATATGCAAATCCACTTCAAATAGATCAACCACAATAGAATGTTGCAGAAGCAGTTTAGATACAGGGGGAACAGGGACATATTATAGATTTGACTGAGGTTTCTCAACCTGATGATGTAGACGAGCCTACTACTAAGAGGAAAAAATTTGATCTTGGTCAGACCTCTTATGATCAAACTTACATAAGAAAAGAGAGAAAAGGGGATAGAGTAAGTGCTCTTGTTCCTGGAAATAGATTATATGACCATAATTTGAGAAAAGAGATCAGAAAAGGAAAGAAATAGTAGGAAGAGGTAGAGGAAAACATAGACTTGCCTATTAGAGCATGTATTGATGAAAGATTGCTTCACCAACAATAGTTTTTAAGTCATGATAACTTCATAAAAACTGATGAATTTAAGGATTTCCTAAGATGGCATAAAAAGGAACAGATCAGAGAGAAATTGAAATCAGATGGTGAAGTAGTAAAAAATGAGGCTCTTCTAGCTTTACAATCATATGATCCTAAAAGTGAGGATGTTTCTCCTGATGAGGCTACAAAAATGGTCTTGAATAGTGGAATTTTGCTTGCTAAAGGCTGGGATTTAGCCTTAGCATTCATAATAGACCAAATTAAAAAGCAACCAGATCTAAAAATGGCAAGTGAGATTCAAATGGGCGACATTATCAAAGGAATTGGGTATAGTCTGAAATCTCAAGCATTTGCCATGTGAAATTTGTGTCCTAAAGACTAGAAGCCTCAATTATTGAACATTCAAGAGAGCATGGTGGGAAACCAGATGGTGTGGACAGTGCAAAACACACGAGATCTTGAGATTTCTTAGATAATGACACATTGGGCACATATAAATGAAGACAAGACAAAGTAGTTGTTTGAGAAATGTGGTGTCTTAATTGAGGAGGCTAGTGCCTTGGCCAAAGATAGAGAATTGTGCCATATCAAGATCCATCAGTAGGATAAGGTAGTTGCTGAAATGACTAAGCAATGGCAACAAAATCTAGAATTTGTATATGTACCCTCACAGCAGCCTCTACAAATAGAAGAAAAGGTTGAAGTAGGGGAAGAGGCAAAAATAGAGGATATGGCTAAAAGGGATAATGAAGTTGCCATCAATGCATTAAGGAGTATACATCAACATAGGATTGATATCTTGAAAGATAAAACATATGTAATCCTAAATGCATATAATAAATTACCCATTTTGCATGCAGAAGTAACAGGGTACATCTCTGTTTTGACTCCTTTTTTCACAACATGGTCTCCTAGGATACATTTGTTTGAGAAATTAGCCTCTTTGCAGCAACATAGGCCAGATTTGCCAAAGATTGTGTCAGAGGTTGAAGATGAGATCAAGAAAGTTAATGTCACTTTACCTTTCTTTAAGGGTCAATTGAATTAGATAGAGGCAAAGATGAACCTATTTTCACCAAATTTTAATAGATTTGTTCCTCCACTAAAAGGAGAAGATGATCATATTAAGGCCTTAGAGGCCTAGAGAAATGAATTTGATAGCAGAATGCCTAGTAATGAGGCATTTATTACAGATTCTGATCTTTATTTTGATGGTTTTAATAAAATTTTGGATGAGGCTTTCAAACCATAAATTGACATAAATAAATTTTTAGCTGATGTCAAAAGCATAACTGATGTTAGATGGGAAAGGCAGAAAGGAAAACTACAGAGTATTCAAATTTTCAATTGGTCTGTAGAGGAGGATGTGGTAGTGTGGGAATTGATGACAAAACCAAAGAAGAAGAAACCTGTTGAGATAGAAGAAGAGGTCATGGATGAAGAGTAGAGAGGAACACTTGGTGCCTGACCATTGAGCACATGGAGGTTAGTAATTGTCAAAGACAAGTGTAGGTTATCTTGAAATGGTGGTCACTTGGTCTCAATACAAATATTAGATACTATCCTAAACATTGTCAGACAAAGGCACCAGAATTCAGATGGAGAAAAAAGGAGATCAGATTTCATCCCATGTTCTTGTCTTCCCACCGCTTGAACATTCTTGTTTCTTGTCTTATCTATACTTTTACTGTTAGTTTCGTTAAACCCTCTGAATCTTGTTGCATCCTTACTTTGAGGATTCTAAGATGGTTCAAGACCTATAAATAGATGAAATTGTAATATTTTGGAAGAGATGAAATTGTAATATTTTGGCAAGGCAAACTTTCTAAATTTTTGTCTGTGTTTTTGAGCTTTTAAGCCTTTTTATGCACTGAAGCATAAATATATGAATAAAATACAGTGCAATTTTATTCCATACTTTTGTTGTCTCTTTGTTTATTATGTGTACTCTTTTATGTTCAATTTGTAAGGCATGGTAAACATATTGGCTATAAGGTAGCTATCTAATTATTTGCAAGTTTCTTCTAAGAGGGGAATTAAATTTTGTGAATGATTTCATAGAGTACAATAGTAATTAAGGATTTGATACTGCATTATGGGAGTGACAGGGTAGTTTTCAAGGCACTTTACCTAAGTTGCATGTAGGTTGCAAGGCATCTTACAGTATTCTATTTTATATATCTCTGTGGATTTATATCTATTGATTCTATAAGCCCAAGGATAGGCACTGGTTTAGGAACTTGTTTAGTAATCCATCATCATCCAAATATTCAAAAATATTCAAAATCAATTACTTTCAGAGCATATATTTAAAATCAATTGTATTCACAGTGATTACAGTTGGAATTTGTTGATTTCTTAAAGAGAAAATCAAACAAATTATCCCTCCTAAAGTAAAAGGAAGAAGGATGAAAATCCTTGTCTCATTGGTTTATGTTATTAAGACCATAGTCTGGCTTGTAGTACTCTATTTCAAAATAATTACTGCAATCTCCAAGGTATTTTATAAGTTATTACAGTGAGGTCTGAAGTAAGTAGCCAGTGAATGAATTAGTCCACCAAATATAGAGACTGAAGAATCAGTAATTTTTAATAGGTAATACCTGCCTGAGTCTGTGGAACTCAAGAATGAAGGAGGTGATAATAGGTATCCCCAGTTTTATCAAATACCTCAGCAATTATCCTTTCTCTTGTTAAAAAGGATTTTTCATTCAAGTATAATCATTATACTATCATCTTAAGGTTGTGGTGCAAGAAAAAGAGTTAACAGATACAAGAGCTTTTTATTTTGAATAAGTTTTAGCAGAAAATTCATAATTAATTATTTATTTTGTAAAAAATTACCCAAAAATATGTTTCACATCCGAGCATGAGTCTACTACTTATATCTATAATCTTGTTAAAATATATCATCACTTGAATGTAATTAAGGTGGTCAGACATATATGTACTTTTTATCTTTTTCCTAAAATTTTTGTACTACTGCATTGAAATCTAAAATATTGAATAATTAGATTAATTTTTTTCAGACAAGGGCTAGTAGTTTAGAAACAACATTCAATTTCCTACAGATTTTATTCTTACAACTTTTCACATAAGGTTGATAAGATGTTCAACTTTTTACGTCAAGTTGACTAACCTTGATTTTATGATTTTTCATTGCCACTTAAGGCCATAGCAACGTATACCATGATCCTGCACATACCCATTTATGATAATAGAATTTTTGACCTAAAAAGAGATAGTGAAATATTGTAACCATTATCTCTAGTCGTTTAGGAAAGGCTCTTTTGTGAATTATAACAACTTAAGTTTGATAATCTAGAACAAGTGTTTTTTTCCTTTTGTTGTTAATCATGAGTAAAAGAAATTAGAATTTATTGGAATAATGGAATGGTATGTAATGAGAGGGGAATGGTGAATCAATACCCTTAAAAATTTA
The DNA here is from genome assembly GCA_018584345.1 of Thuja plicata. NCBI lineage: Eukaryota > Viridiplantae > Streptophyta > Pinopsida > Cupressales > Cupressaceae > Thuja > Thuja plicata. The sequence goes on from MU226893.1 coordinate 303,308, forward strand.
TATTAATTAACCTTAATCCTTTAGTAATTAATTCCTTGCATTATCGACCATAAGTGCTATTCTTTTTTTGTGCATGTAATTTCAAATCATAAACTTAATTTGCATGTAAACATTCATGAAATGTAATGACACATGACACAAGATTTGGTAATGCAGAAAACCCTTGTTAGAAGGTAAAAATTACGGTGGGGATGAAACCCACAAAACTTCAATATCTATAGAATGGAAGGGGTCGGTTAAGTCTTACAAGTTTGATCACTTCTGATGATCTTGCCCTGTTAGGAGTAACATGTTTAGACTGGTTAAGGTCTACTTTGTTAAGATATTTAGCAATACTATTTAGTTTGCACTCAGTTAAGAGATATACAAAAGGATTGTCAAATCTACCTTCTTAAAGGATTTCTTCTATTTGCGACACTTGTTAGAATGTAGTCAAAAATACTTGTTGACCTGATTATATGCAATCTTGAATTGCTGAGTACAGATCCTTGAAGTTCACAATATGATGTATCACTTATAGTGATTGATTAATACCTGTGTTCTTCTTGGTAGCCTTGGATCTTGTTCTTTATAACTGATTTCATCTTTTGCTGACCTTCTGCATAAAAATTTGTATTTGATCCATAGATGTTCTCTTCGGCTACAATCATCATCACATCCACTTGTTTGATTGATTACACATCTATTTATACAATGAATTGACCTAAATAGGTTTCACGCTTTTCAATGATAACTCTATGATCAAAGGTTTACAACTTGACCTTGATCTCCTATTTTTCATGTTTACAATCAGTTAGACTGATTAAAATAATTACATATTCTTTACTTGTCCCTCAAGAAATGGTTTTAAATATATTTTTTAAAGCTAAATATAAAACTTAAGTGTTTTATCTGACATGTAACTCAAATCCACATTTCTTAGAATTCAAGCTGTCTCTCAGTAGACTATTGCTCAAATTTCTCTGTAGTCTTTCCTCGGTGATGTCTCTGTAGACATTTTTCTTCTCAGTTTTCTCTAAAGATTGTCTTCTGGTGTTCACTATGAACTTGTTTGTCAGGTTCCTCTGTGAACTATCGTGTCAGGTTACACTATAACCTATCTTTTGGTGATCATATTACTGACAGTTCAAAAAACTATTTCCTTTGTATACTAATGGAAAAATATGATCATCAATCTCCCCATTTGACATTAGCATCAAAAAATATATATGTGCAAAACTAAAATGTTTAGTATATACACCATGTGTTTTACCTTGTCAATATGACTCCGCCTATGTGCATGCCTTGATATATTATATGTACATGTATATACACTTTCCTTTATACATATATTTCCCCCTTTCACCTTATCACACCAAATTATTTCCCTTTTCATCATATCAATTCCCCCTTTTTTTATAATAATGACAAAGGTGTAATACTTACAACTTGTCAAAAATGTGGGAATGGGATCGTTGAATGTCCTCCATTTGCTTCTCCCATTGTTCTTTTAGGTGCTCAAGGGTCATTATTTCCAAGGTGATTCTTTCATGCATATCATATATTCTTTTAATGACAGACATTTTTGGGGTGGCAATCAATGTTCTTGCCGATGTCATATGTTGTTGCAGTATTGTGAGGTTCGATAGAAGTAGAGCCTGGAGCTTGATTACCTCATCTCTAAATTTGGATTCTTCCTCTTGAATCTCAAGTCTCAAACTTTTTGCTTCCATAATCTTGTCATAATGCAACTTGAATGCATTTTCATTGGTTGTAAGACCTTGTGCACTAGCATTAAGATCTGCATCTATCTTTGTTATTTTTTCACTATTATCCTTAGTGAATTGCTCTAGGGTGCATAACTTTTGAACTAAGGTTATAACTTCTAAAATGATTGGTTCCAATGTATTTACCAGTTCAGATAGCTTTACCTTTTTCTCTGCCACTTCTTGGCTGATTTTATCTATCAATTTTTATTGGTACTTCTTCTCTACACATTCTTATATTTCCTTCTCTGCATCCACATTTTGTGATGTGATGGCTTCGGTAAGAAGTGATAATTGATCAAGTATAGGAGCATTTTGATCAATGTCGGTATCAGGTACAATCTACATGAGTCTATCCTTTGTTGTTTCTAGTACCTAAGTGTTCTTTGTCTCCATTTTTAGCTTATCTTGGATAGCTTTCATTGCAAAGTTCTGCATACTTTCTAAGTGACTCTGGATCTAATGTCCTAGGATCACAGTCTGGTATTTCAATGATTTCATCCAATGTAACTAGATTTTTATTATTTTTCTTCTTCTTCTTTTCAATTGTAGTGGAGGCACTTGTATGCAGTACCATAGCAAGTTCCTTTGTTTAGTTTGATGTACTTGATGAGGGCTTTGGAGGTGTTGTGCCTTTATCCCACTACTCGATATTTACCTACCAATTGGTAGGGGACGTCTCCACATCAACCTTAGATTTATATATAGCTTCTCCTTCATTTTCCTATGGAGTGGCATCACCTTGATTCTCTTCTTTACTTATATCTTTTTGCTCTCCATCTATTTCTTTCTATTTTTCATTTGTGCTTTTCTGCTCCTCTTCACCCTTGTCCTCGGGTATGCATGCATCATGGTCAGGTGTTGTATCTTTTGTTTCTATCATTATATTGAAAGCTAGTATCAATAATGAAATGTAACTTGGTATATTAAGCTATGCAACATCTGCTGATGTGTCCTATTCCTTTTCTCCTCCTTGATCAGTAGTCACACTAATATCTTCATCATTCTTTACTTCATCTGCAGGATCACCTTCGGTGATATTAATTATATCTATATCTTTGATTTTTATCTACAGTATCATTGATTGTTTTACCTTTTGTATCCCCTAATGATTGCAAAATCTATGGTATGTCATCCATGGCCTTGTTTTCTTGTGTTGTCAGATCAACTGGATTGACATCCTCAACATCATTTATTAAGATGTGTTCAGGGCTCAGTGTTTCCTCTTTCTATTCATTGTGTGGCTTCTCGATAAGTGCTAATACTTTCTTTGGGCTTGAATCCCCCTTAGGCAGATGGAGTATTTTTCTCCAATTATCATCACTTTCTTTGTCAATCTCTATTAAACTTCCCTGTAGTACTTTGTAGGCTTTCAATTTTGCTGAGAACTTCTTTGAATGCAACTTCATCATTTCATCATTCTTCCATCTTTGACTCAGATGGAATAATAGAAACTATAGATCTTCCCTTATCTACTTCTCATATTTCAGGGCATATGTCCACCTTGTTGATAACCCATCTAAAATTTCTTGTGGCATCATCTTATCAAACTGTATAGGTATATATTTGAATACACACATTGCCTAGATGATGGCTTCTTCTATTTTATTCTTATCCTTAGGTTTTAGAGTTAGCCATTATCTAACCTTAGGCTCAGATATTGTACTTGGCTTGATGATTGATGCGGCAATCTCATCAATTGTGGTAGGAAATTTGTTCTTTACAGGTTGTTCATTTTGTTAAGTTTCTTCCTTATCTTCCTTGCTTCAGATTAATCTCCTTCTCCTCTTTGGTTCTGATGTTTTCCTAGTTTGAGGCTTTCTTTTATAAGTCCTCACTTGTCCTTTCTTAATTGATGGTGAATCTACTTTTGTAGTTTGACTCCTTGTTCTTGATGTAGAAGTTGTCCTTGGTTTCTTTGGGGGTGGTGCATCAGACTTTGTTGTCTGGAGTCACTCACTTGTTCACCTTCACTGATGGGTGACTATCCCTTGGTGTCTTCTTATTGTTATGATTATTCTTCATTAACCGACAACTTATTTTCAAGTGTCTTTACCATTTTGGTCTTCTTTCTATCTATCTTTATAACAACTAAGCCTATTTTTATTCTGGCCTTAGCTTCTTCATAGGTGCCAAATCTTGGTAATAATTTATCCAGTGGTTCATTCAACAATTCTTCAATAGCATTTGTGGTCTGATCTATGTTTATCTCATAGTCAAGTGGTGCTAACCATGCTATCCTCGGTACAACTAGTTTGATCAAAGTTGTGTCAGTATTCACCATGAAACAAATATCATCTTTATATTGATCCACCAGTTGTTCTAGTATCCTCATCTTTTTCTACATTATGTCCTTAAATATGATGTAATATTCATCCATGACTAATGTAAAGTTTTCCCCTAGTGACTTAATAAACTCACTAATTTGAATTGTCACTGGTCGGGTAGTGTCCCAATTGACATTACCAATAGATGGGAAGAAGTATCGAATAGAAGGATATGCAATGAGGAGTGAACTAAACTTATATGAATTAGACTTTGTTGATCTAATGGTCCTCATGTTCTCCTCTAGTTGTTCACTAGAAGCTCGAATAGATCCAAATGTAATCCCTTCTTCACAATCTTATGAGTGGTGTCAACTACTCCGCATGCAATGCTATTCAGTCTGATGGATTGGAATACCTTGTATCACAACACACATGCACCGAATTTCAATTTTGGGTTGGTGATGGAGTTTACCTTCAATCCTCTGCCATCCCATACTACACCTGCCATCTTTTCTATATTGGGGCGAGGAGGATGTTTGAGTGCTTTTTCCTTGTCGGTTACTGGATAATCGGTCACTGCATGTATTACATCCTTAGTGATCTATTTTGGCTTGTCAAGCCACAAATTTTAGTCATTTACCCAACTTAGAACTATTTGGATCCACTCGGTCTTGAACTCCTTCGAGAACATTAGGGAATTTGTCATCCCTTTCACTTCGATGTGCTTATGTTCATCCTTGATGGTTCTGTCTATGCAAAGCTTCTTGTAAGCTTCCTCAACTTCTAGATCTCTGATTTCTGCAACTTTCCAGTGATGTAGGCTCATACATCCTTAGCTAGAAAAACCCTAGGTGGTATTCTTGAGAATGCACCAGTGTCATTGGGTTGTGAAGCAACCTCTGGATAGAATTTGTATTTAGGCTCTTCACATGTAGAGTTCTTGATCAAATTGACTTTCTTATCCTTTGCATTCTTGATCTTGGAGATGCGAGATGTGGTTTCCATTATTTCTAAAAATTAGGGCTTTTCCCACAAATAAATTGTGAGCTTGATGAGTCTTAGTTACTCACTTGATCTGTTATAGATGTTGTGGATATATTTTAAAGCCGTGAGTTTGCTTGTGAGTTTCTCTACAATCAATTTTTTATTCTTTGCTCTATTTCACTCTGCTCTTCACTCTTAACCACATGGTGAATGAATGAGCTCTCCATCACCTTTTTATTGATGATTCCCTAAGTGGTGCAATAAATTCCTTTACCCACTTCTCAGTGTTTGAAGATAGAGTCACTCGGGGAACACACTAACTTCATTCTCGGTGAAAATGTGATGCTCAGGGTAAGTGTCATTTCAATTGACCTTTCACATTTTTACCAATGGAGTTCGGTATAAAGAAAAGACTACATTGTCTTTTTACATGATTATCGATGATGCTCAGTTTACATTAACAACTTAGCTTTTGTATGTTCATCGATGATTCTCAGTATGAATTGACCGATGAGATTGAATTCACAAATTTGTAACAAGTAATACCATAGTGAACCTTTATTCATACTAATTTGGCATTTTATCAATGTATAATGGAACTTATGTAAACTATAGCTTTGTATAGTGCAGTTTCATACTTACTTGTTTTACTTAGGTCGGGGTGGTGATATCAACAGATCCATTGGATAAGGTGTCACCATTTGTATTGCTTGGTCCAGCATCATCTATGTTTGTATCTTTCCTCTACATTTTGTTTCTCATCTTCCTACTGTCTTCAATGGCATTGTCATTGGTAAAAGTGTTTGTCTCTGTCACTCGGTCTTTGTAGTCCTTGCTTAGATGACTGACCCTATGATAGTGTAAGCATGCCATTCTGGGGCTAGTCTAGCTTCTAGACCTTCTCATCCATTTTCTCATGAATTTTTCAGCTGTGTCCATATCTACCACATGTTGTGCAATTTTTTGATTTATTTTAATCCTAGACATATGAGTTACCGACTCTTCTCGGTTGATAAGCATTATCTTGTTCTTTTGGCTTCCATGCTTGATTTTTCTTCTTCCTACATTCAAGAGATGTGTGCACATGCGTTTTGCAAGAGGAACAATATTTTTCCATGTAGGTTTCCTTCTTTGGTTGTTTCACCTTATATTTACATTCATATGCTTTATGTCCACTCTTTTTATAGTTATGACAATTTCCTATGAACATAGATGTGGATTTAGGAATACCTTCAACTTTTCTCTTGCAAACATTTGATGTGTGGCTTGATTTTCCATAGTGATTGTATGTCTTCTTCCTTAGTCTTGGATTTGTGTAGACATCTTTGTGATCAGCTTGGTATGATGATTCTCCATGCTCGGTATACCCTAGACCAGTATTGTTGTTGACTATTCTATGTCCATTCAAAAAATCATCCATTCTTTTGGTACTATCTTCATCTTTCTTGATCATATCATTGTGTTGTTGTTGAATCCTTACTTCATGCTTTAGTCTCTCATTTTCTTCTCTTATCTCACCAAAAGCTTATAATTTTCCATTTATTTCTATTTTTAATCGATTTGCCTCCTGATTCATCAGAACTATTTGATTGGTGATCTCATGATGATGTTCAGTAAGTCTTTGTATCTTTGTCTCTCTTTCTTGTAGATTTTTAGTGATCTACCTCCTGTCATCAATAGCTAATGTTCTTTCTTTTTCAGCTTGTCTAGCATTATTCTTAACATCAATCATCCTTACCATTTGTGTCTCTTGACCTATTTTCAGTATCTTTATTTGTTCTGTCACATGTTGATTGATTTCATTTAGACTTGTAATGCTTCCTTTAGATGTGTTTGATGTATTGCTAGATGTAGATCCTGATGACTCAAACAAATCAGGTATCTCTTCTTCATGATAGTATGTTTCATTGTAGCAAGATTCCATAGCTTTTCTTTCATCTAGTAGCTCTTTCATCTTGATTCTGATGACATGTAACTGATTGAATGTTTGAAGATGTTAAGTTGATCACCAAAATATAGAAAGATAATGCAAGACATTAAATCAATTAATGGATTGTATTGTCATTTATGTCAACTTGATATGATCTAATCGGTTATAATCAAAGCATCAAAGACTTCAAAGAATCAGAGAGATAAAGATTATGCTTTCATTAATGCATAAAAGACAAGCATTCACTATATGACTTCAAACACTGACGGCTAGTGGAACCCGATGGACAAAGATCACTGAAAGTCAAGTCATAGTGATGCCCGAGCAAGAATGCCGATGAGATTTACTGATGAAAAGAATGACAAGCATAACTTGAGTTTAGAAACAACAAAATATCTAGTTGGCAGAGCTAAATATGGACTTAATTGGTAGTTATCATTGTTTTCATTAACAAGATAAAGCCAGAGATAAGTAAAGGATTTGAAGGTTTTTTGTCCAGTTGGCAAGAAGATCTTTGTGAGATAAAAAAAGAGTTTTGATTTAAATCTAATTGGATAAGATTGTAGATCATGCCAAGATCAAGAAAATAAAGAACCTAACAATGGTGATATCATGTCTATAAAAGAGACAACTTAATTCATTTTAAATTAAGAGGGTGAATGAATGAAAAAGAGGATACTAAAGATAAACTGATGAAGAGAAACTTCATACAGTCCTAATCAGTCAAGCTAAGGAAAGAGCTAAATTTTATTCTGCAGACACCAAGCAACAAAGCATAACATCACCGAGTAGAATCAAAGTGGAGCAAAGGTATTCAAAGAGATATATTGATCAGATTAGTTTTATGAGCTTACAATAGATCTAAAAATCTGCAAGTATAATTTGTATATGTGAATAGATCATACTATTTCAGTTTAGCCATTGATTCAGAAAGTCTCTTAACCGAGCAGGATTTAAATTTCCTTTCTATATTGAGATACATCCCAAGGAGTATCAAAAGGTTTGATCACGAAGATAGCATAAGATGACATATACCTATTGACATGCCAAGAGAGTGTTTGATCAAGGAAGGTAGTATAGAGATGTCCGATATCAAGTGACAAACTAAACTTTTACATCCTCTAACAATGTCACACCTAACATTGTGTTTGTAACCTTTAAAAAGGTTGGCTCTTCACTGAGCTCACTTTAGAAGAGTGAAAATTTTGGGTTACTGGTCCCAAGTATTTTTTCCCTTAACAGGGTTTTCATGTTAAAAATCCATGTGTCAATGTGTTTATGAGTCATTACTTTAGTGTTTTTCATTACACATAGCTTAACTGGATTGATTAGTATACTCTAGATAATTTACTATCTTTCAGTAAATTAACAGACTACTATTCGGTAAACATACAAAATAAGTTTTAACAAAGCATTCCGAGCAGTAGTAATTTGATAATTTTATTTGAAGGCATTCATCTTATAGGAGTGAATATAACTAGAGGCTTAATATTGTGGTACTAAGTTTTTGGGTTGATTATTGGAATATTTTTTAGGCCATTGATCACCCCCCCCCCTCTTAGTTATGACTAGCAATTGGTATCAGAGCTTGTGTGCTTAGAAAGGGAGTTCAACATCTCAAGAAAAAGAACACAAGATGATAAGATGAGATGTGCCCAAGTTGAATAAAGACAACTTTGCATCATGGAAAAGAAGAATAAGACCCCACCTATTAGGTATTGGAAATGATATTACTCATTACCTTGATACTAAATATATGTTGCCTATAGGACCTCGCACTCTTGAGAAATTAGGAGTAAAGCATCAGCATAATTACATGATGATAGAACTTGCATCATCACTTTCTAATGATGAGTTTGAAGATGTCAAAACCTGCACCTCTACGAAGAAAATGTGGGATAAGTTGAAGCTGGTACATGGAGGAGATGCTAATGTACTAAGAGCAAAGGAAAAAAGCCTAAGAGGGAGGTTTGATGACCTAAGGATGAAAGAAGGAGAAAATATCACTCAGTACAGTAGCAGAATCAAAGAGGTAGTCAATGCTATCTGAGGAGTTGGAGGTGTACTTGAAGAGGAGACAGTGGTAAGTAAAATCTTAAGAACCTTACTGCATGTATATGCTATTAGAGTTTCTGCTATTTAAGAAATGAGAGAAGTTACAAACAATACAGTTACTCTAGAAAGTCTTATTGGTAATCTAAATTCATTTGAGATGAATAAATTTGATACTAGTGTCTTACCATCTATAGAATCTACATTCAAATATTCTTTAAAGATAAGTAACTCAATTCATAGACATGTTGTTAGAAATGATAGTGACAATGATAACAAGGATCAAGGACTTAATGAGATTGAAGCACTAATGGCCAGAATATTGTAGAGAGGCAAAGGTAGATACAAAGGTAAATTACCACTTGTATGCTTCAATTGTAAAGAGGTTGAACAATTTTCTACAAGATGTCCAAATAGAAGAAAAGATGATAGAGGAAATGACAGATCATATGAGAAGAAGTTTGATATAGGTGATAATATAGATTACCAAAGCAACCCACAATCTAAAAAAAGAGATACATAAGACTACAAGGACAAAGGGAAGAAATCTTGTTACCTTTCTGAGAACAGAGCTGATGACACTGACACTAAATCAAAAGAAGACATTGAAATGGTATTTGTAGCTATGAAGGATGATTCAGAAAAAGAAGAAGAAAGGTATGTAGAAACTACACTCATATCTAAAGTTAGTAAGAATGAATTCTAGATCATAGATAGTGGTTGCACTCACCATATGACTGGTGATAAACAAAAGTTTGACACTTTTGAATACTATAATGATGGTTCAGTGAGAATGGAAAATGATACACCTTGTCCAGTTGAAGGTAAAGGAACTATAATGTTGAATAACTTGATCAAATGTGAAAATTCTTACTAGGTAAAAGGATGAATTATAATTTGTTAAGTGTTTCATAGTTGAATAATATAGGTCACCGAGTGGCGTTCGAAAATAAGAAGTCAAAGATCTTCAATGAATAAGGAAGGTTGATTAGAACTGGTGAGAAGACAAAAGGTATTATTTTCTATCTTGATGACACTAACACCACTTGTTTAATGGCTAGAAACGAAGACATATGGTTGTGGCACAAAATATTATGTCATGTGAACTTTGAAAACATGATAAAGATAAGAAACAAAAGGAATATCAGAGGCTTACCGAGCATGACTAAGCCTGAGCATATCATGTGCAAGAATTATCAAAAAGGTGAGATGACAAAGTCTAGTTTCAAGAGTAAAACCCATACATCTAATGCAATTCTAGAATCAATCCATATAGATCTATGTGGAACCATGAGGACAAAGAGCTACTATGGAGATAGGTATTTTATTGTCTTTGTTGATGATTATTCTAAAATGATGACAATCATGTTCTTAAAAGATAAATTAGAAGCATTTAAGATGTTTAAATGGTACAAGGCTATGGTAGAAAAAAAAAGTGAAAATAAATTGAAATGCTAAAGGTTTCATAGAGGAGGGGAATTTACTTCAGAAGAATTCACTAACTATTGCAATGAGCATGGAATTAAAAGATAGGTTTCTGCACTGAGAACACCATAGAAAAATGGAATTGCTGAAAGGAGAAATAGATCAATTGTTGACTGTGCAAGAACAATGATGATTGAGAAAAGTATTACTCAAAATTTCTTGAGGGAAGCTATCAGTAAAACTATCTACACATTAAACATATTACATTTGAAGGACACAAAGAAGACACCCTATGAGCTTTGGTATGGTCATACACCCAATGTAGGTTACTTAAGAATATTTGGTAGGCAATGTTATATTTTGAAGGATGATAGAAATGGAAAAATTGACTCCAAAAGTGAAGAAGGTATCTTTCTAGGGTACTCAACCAAAAGAAAGGCTTATAAATGTCTTAACAAGATCATTGAAAGTGCAAATGTGAAAATAGATGAATTTGCAGAAAAGAATGATAAGGAAAGTAGAAAAGAACCAAAGGACTACAACAAGTTTGTTTATAAAGAACCTAACATTCTACCTAAGAAACTATGTTTCACTCCCGAGCAATAAAACATTTCACCCGAGCATCAAGCTGCAATTACCAAAAATTAGGAAAATCCTCAAGGTGATGTTCCAAACAATGAAGATCATAACGAAGGTCAAGAAGATGATCAAAATGATCAACAAACATCTAAATTGAAACTCGCCAAGTATTTCAGAAGACATCATCCACATAATCAAATCATAGGAGACAAGAAGGTTGGTACAAGAACAAGAAGTAAGTCACTAAAAACCAGATGTTTACTTTGTGATTTTGAGCCTAAATCTATTAATGTCGCACTTGAGAATGAAGAATGGGTCAGTGCTATGAATGAAGAAATAGAAAAGATTGAGAAGAATAGTACATGGACACTAGTACCAAGACCAGATGAAAATAATGTCATCGGTACCAAATGGATATTCAAAAAAAAGTTGAATGAGAATGGAGAAGTCACAAGAAACAAAGCAAGGTTAGTATGCAAGGGATATGCACAAGAAGAATGTATTGATTGTGGAGAAACCTTTGCACCCATTTCTAGACTAGAAGGAGTTAGAATCTTACTTTCTTATGCTGCATTTAAAGGATTCAAGGTATACCAGATGGATGTCAAATCTGCATTCCTAAATGGAATACTGGAAGAAGAGGTATACATTGAACAACCAGAAGGGTTTGTTTATCTAGACAAGAGAAACATGGTATGTAGACTAAAAAAATCCTTGTATGGATTAAAACAAGCACCTAGAGCCTGGTATGAAAGAATTCACTCCTATCTCATTAGCATAAAGTTTGTTAGAACAAGTGAAAATAACAATTTGTACTTAAAAGAAGATACCGATGGTAATATTCTGATTGCTGAAATTTTTGTTGATGATATCATTTTGGGGGGAAATGAATTATTACGCAAATCCTTTGCTAATGAAATGAGCAAATAATTTGAAATGTCTATGTTTGGGGAGATCAAATTATTTCTTGGTCTACAGATTCTTCAACAAGATGCAGGCATATATATCACTCAGTCTAAATACATCAAGGAAGTGTTTAAGGTATTCAAGATGCAAGATTCCAAACCAATTAGAACACCGATGGCTACCAGATGCAAGCTAAAAAAAGAAGACAAATCCAATGAGGTAAATCAGACCTTATATAGATCAATGATTGGCAAACTAATGTATGTTTTTCATACTAGACCAAATATAGCACATGCAGTTGGAATAGTTGCAACATTCTCTGCTAATCCCAAAGAATCACATATGACTACTGTCAAGATAATTCTGAGATATCTAAAGAACACCGAGGACTATGGCTTATGGTATAAAAGAGAAGGAAAAATTGAGCTACAAGTCTATACAGATGCTAATTGGGTTGGAAACATTGATGACC
>MU226893.1:315795-326163 GCA_018584345.1 Thuja plicata
AAAATTGCTCAAATATTGCATGGATCAAACAATTGTTGGAAGGTATGAATATGAATATTCTTGAACAAGTAATTATCTATTGTGATAACACCAGTGCAATTAACATTTCTAATAATCCAGTCATGCATGCTAAGACTAAGCATATTGCTATCAAATATCACTATCTAAGAGAACAAGTGCAAGAAAAGGTGGTGACATTGGAATATGTTCAATCAAAGGAACAATTAGCTAATATATTCACCCGGCCATTACCAAAGGATACATTTGAGTACCTGAGACAGAGAATAGGGGTCCAATCCTTGTTTATCGTTCAGTAAGCTGACTAGGAGGTTGCATTATCCTATACCAAATCTAAAGATCATTCATGTTGATGCAAACACTGAGATGAACAGTAATAGATACATCTGTACACATCAAGGTACAAGTATGTACCAAATACTAGAGACATTGTATTGTTGATGGATAGGGAAATTCAAGGAATATATTATATAAAGGGATGGAACATCATATAGATGATTTTTGCTTGGCATTATTGTCAAAGGGAGAGATTATCTCATTGTATTCATAATAGAGAGATTATCTCATTGATCAGAAAAGATTATATTATGAAGTGAAGTTCTTGAGAATCAGAAGAAAGAGTTAATCAATATTCAAAGGGAGAGAAATTGATTACATATGAAATATCCATCTAAGGGAGAAGTAACAAAGGGAGAGAGTTCATACAAGAGATAAATTGCTGTCAAAGGAAAAAGAGATTATCAAGAAGAGGAATAGTCAAGGTAGAGCACATATTAGAACAGAGACATTAGATGCTACATCTATCCAGTGAAGGGATTGAATATTGAAGACAACCATTCTGTAGGAAAAAAATCTAAGCTATTTTGAGCTTATCAAAAGCCAGACATTTGTAATAGTTACAATAGGAAAGCTTGATGAAACTGTATATTTCATATTGTATTAGTGATAGTATAGTATGATAATGTAGTATATTTCCATCAATGCCAAAGGGAGAGATTGATGACATGTAACTGATTGAATGTTTGAAGATGTTAATTTGATCACCAAAATGTAGAAAGATAATGCAAGACATTAAATCAGTTAATGGATTGTATTGTCATTGATGTAAACTTGATATAATCTAATCAGTTATAATCAAAGTGTCAAAGACTTTATAGAATCAGAGAGATAAAGATTGTTCTTTTAGTAATGCATAAAAGACAAGAATTCACTATATGAATTCAAACACCAATGGCTAGTGGAACTCGACAAACAGAGATCACCAAAAGTCAAGTCATAGTGATGCCTGAGAAAGAACACCAACGAGCAGAATCACAAACATAACTGACAGCCAAAATCATAGTGTAAACTGATGGAGAAGCCTGAGGAGAACTGGAGTGTTGACATAAGTTATCAAAGAGTTAGACACTGAAATTAACTTGAGTTTAGAAACAACAAAATATCTAGTTGGCAGAGATAATATGGACTTAACTGGTAGTTATCATTGTTTTCATCGACAAGATAAAGCCAAAGATAAGTAAAGCATTTAAAGTTATTTTGTCTAGTTGGCAAGAAGATCTCTGCGAGATAAAATAGGATTTTTTCTTTAAATGTAATTGGCTAAGATTGCAGATCATGCCAAGATCAATAAAATCAAGAACCTAACATTGGTGATATCATGTCTATAAAAGAGATAACTTAATTCATTTCAAATTAAGAGGGTGAATGAATGAAAAAGAGGATGCTAAAGAGAAACTGATGAAGAGAAACTTCATACAGTCCCGATCAATCAAGCTAAGGAAAGAGCTAAAGTTTTCTGTGGACATCGAGCACCAGAGCATAATGTCACCGAGAAAAATCAAAGTGGAGCAAAGGTATTAAATAGATATATTGATCATATTAGTTTTATGAGCTTACAATAGATCTGAAAATCTACAAGTATAAGTTGTATATGTGAACATATCATACTATTTTAGTTTAACCATTGATTCAGAAAGTTTCTTAACCGAGCAAGATTTAAAGATCCTTTCTATATTGAGATACATCCCAAGGAGTATCAAAAAGTTTCATCATGAAGATAGCATGAGATGTCAGATACCTATTGACAGGCCAAGAGAGTGTTTGATAGAGGAAGGTAGCATAGAGATGTCCAATATCAAGTGACAAACTAAACTTTTAAATCCTCTAACAAGGTCACACCTAATAGTGTGTTTGTAACCTTTAACAGGGTTGGCTCTTCACCGAGATCACTTCAGAAGAGTGAAAATTTTGGGTTACCTATCCCAGGTGGCTTTTCCCTTAATAGGGTTTCGACGTTAAAAATCCATGTGTCAATGTGTTTATGATTCATTACTTTAGTGTTTTACATTACACATAGCTTAACTGGATTGATCGGTATACTCTAGATAATTTATCGTCTTTCAATAAATTAACAGATTGCTATTCGGTAAACATACAGAATAAGGTTTAACAAAGCATTCTGAGTAGTAGTAATTTGATAATTGTATTTGAAGGCATTCATCTTATCGGACTGAAGAACTAGAGGCTTAATATTTTGGTACTAAGTTTTTGTGTTGATTATTGGAATATTTTTGAGGCCACTAATTCACCCCCCCCCACCCCACTCAGTTATTACTAACATATTCTTGCTGCTCTGTATTTCTCATAGAAGATCTGTTTCTCCAACTTTTGATTCTTAATATTCTTGTCTAGCTTATACCTTTCCATTGTATGATCTTTTCTATCAAGTGATCTAAAATTTTCCAAATAAGAGATCTAGCTCTGATACCAATTGTTGGAATAATGGAATGGTGTGTACCAAGAGGGGAGGGGTGAATCAATACCCTTAAAATTTTTATCAATTAACCTTAATCCTTTAGTAATCAATTCCTTGCATTACTGACCATAATTTCTATTCTATCTTTGTGCATTTAATTTCAAATCATAAAATTAATTTACATGTAAACATTGATAGAAATATTCATGAAATGTAATGACACATGACACAAGATTTGGTAACGTAGAAAACCCCTGTTAGAAGGTAAAAGTTGCAGTGGGGATGAAACCCACAAAAATTCACTATGTGCTGAATTTGAAGGGGCTGGTTAAGGCTTATAACTTTGATCACTTATGATAATCTTACCATGTTAGGAGTAACATGTTTAAACTGGTTAAGGTCTACTCGGTTAAGAAATTTAGCAACACTAATTAGTATGCACTTAGTTAAGAGATTTACAAAAGGATTGTCAAATCCACCTTCTTCAAGGATTTCTTCTATTTTCTACACTTGTTAGAATGTAGTCAAAAATACTTCTAGACCTGATTATATGCAATATTGAATTTCTGAGTAAAGATCCTTTAAGTTCACAATATGATGTGTCACCTATAGTGATTGATTAATACCTTTGTTATGCTCGATAGCCTTGGATCTTGTTCTTTATAACTGATTTCATATTTTGCTAACCTTCTGCATAAAACTTTGTATCTGATCCATAGATGTTCTCTTCAGCTACAATCATCATCACATCCACTTGTTCTAATTGACTACACATCTATTTATATAATAAATTGACCTAAATAGGTTTCATGTTTTTCAATGATAAATCTATGATCAAAGGTTTACAACTTGACATTGATCTCCTAGTTTGCATGCTTACAACCAGTTAGACTCATTAAAATAGCTACATATGCTTTACTTGTCCCTCAAGGAATGGTTTTAAAGATATTCTTTAAAGCTAAATATAAAACTTAAGTGTTATATCTGACGTGTAACTCAGATCCACATTTCTCAAAATTAAAGTTGTCTCTCGGTAGACCGGTGCTCAGATTTCTCTGTAGTCTTTCCTAGGTGATGTCTCTGTAGACATTCTTCTTCTCAGTTTTCTCTGAAGACTTTCTATCAGTTTTCACTGTGAACTTGTTTGTCGGGTTCCTCTATGAACTATCGTGTTGGATTGCACTATAACCTGTCTTTCGGTGATCATGTTACCGACAGTTCAAAAACTATTTCCTTCGTATACTAATGGAAAACTATGATCATCAAGAATTATATAAAATTAAATAAAGATATTAATATATGAATAATAAATGAAAAAAATATAAAGGACATAGTCACAATTACCAAATAGATGATAGTTCATAAATACCAAACCACAAAGATCAAAATCTCATGATAAAATTAAAGTAAATAGTAGATTACATTATAAAATTAGGCACATAGATCCCAATGGGTTAAATATCTTTCTTCTTATCAATCTAATTAATCATGTATGAGACCATACTTAGTTTGAGGAAGTTGATCTTATCGACTAGACCTCCATTAAAATATTAAATTTGTCACATGGTCTTAATCTGTCATAGGGTCTTCATTGATGGGTAATACAATATCACATGCGTTCATATTGAGGGGTTCACAATTATCAATAAAAGGGGCATTATATTCTTTAACATATTAACTTCTATAATTTTCTATTGTTTCTCAATAAACAATCAGGTGGATGCTCTAGACAAGCACCCCAATTGAGGCATGCACATTATGTATGTATTAAGTCTACAATGGGAAAATCTATATCTATTGTTTCATTTTTATGATGAATTCAAACTTAAATGCATGCATATTAATTATGAACAATACTCAAAAAATGTTAAAAAACACTTGTTGGACCATTACCAATAATCTGCCCTTCATGTGTATTTATGTTTTAATATGTCCAAATTAGGTTTGAGTAATGCAAAACCTAGTTGTACTACATGCATATAATTTAGTTGGTTGCAAGCCAAAAGCCCCAAAATCAAAATTCTTGGACTCAAAACTCCAAGTTTTTTGTAGAAAACAAAAACTTTAGTTTCTTTGAATTCCTTTCCCTTTTTGTAATATAGAAATAAACACAAGATCATTTATTTTTATGGGTATAAATAACACAAGTGAGAAATATCACTAATCTAAAAAATAATTAATACCCTCTCAGAGTAGAAAATATTGTAGTATATACATGTGATAGCAGTCGATACCAAACATTGCAAGACTAATTATATCTTCAAAGTGACAGGAACTCAAAACAATATCATTACCCTTATACGTGAAAAGAACAAAAAACTCACAATATGTTTCACATGAGAGCATTTAGTAAATGCATCATAACAACTCATTAATACTAAGTTTTATTATGGAAGTGGAAGTTGCAAGCTACAATAGCAAGGAATATGTTAATCTTCCTGAGTTAGTGGTATTTTCAGACTTCAAAGGCATCTGCCAGATCTTAAGAAACACAACATTAATTGTTGATAGATCTCTGAGGAACATGTGCAACTCCAAAGGGGTTTCGTTATGAGACTAACTTCAAATGATCCTCTTTAAGTTCCCTCTTGATCTTCCAAAAATTCTTTATCTCTTCCTTAGTAAAGGCCTTCCTTTTCTCAATCTCACATATCTCCCAATAAGCCCATACTCATCAAACCCACATTAATAAAGGTGATTTTATAAAAGAATGCTAAAGATATGTACTACATTCAACAACTCTGCTATGATACTTTACTAGACCTAGATGAGCCTCACCCTAGCATTAAAGAACCCATTATATTTGTCTTCTGGTACTCACAACTTAGTTCACAAAAATATAATAATTTATTATAGCATAATTCAATCAAAATAATTGAAGGCGAGTCAAAATAATCATGTAAAACACATCGTCAAAGAACTAACAACACTATAATCTTCAAGAGAAAAAACTAAAAATATAATGCATGGATTATATAGCTTTGTGAGCCAACTTTAGGGGTTTTAAAGTTGCTTCTCTTCAACAAGATGATGACAAGAATCCTACATTGGGTGGAGATATTAGTAATAACTGATGGGTACTAGGTGGTTTTGTTTTATAGCTTTGACCATTTTTGCGGGTCATTAGAACACTATAATAGTAAGATAATTGCTTGAAGGATGGTCTTGGTACTTTATACAAAATCTAGAGAGATATACTTATAACTAGCAATTAAGAATTTTGAATCAAAAGCCAACTTAATCACACCATCCTCCCCATTTCCCTCATCCACACAACAAAAAAAATATTAATAACATTCATTGGTTGTGTCACCTTCAACTTCTTAGCAATCTCTCCTCCATGCATCACATAGTAATAGATTTGACACCTATTAAATCCATGAAAGTATTGTAGGAATAGTGATATTGAGCCATCATCGGGTGAGTCAGATCAAATATATCATCATGAATCAAATATGGATAGGAAATCATCAAGATAACATAAGCACATGAAAGGGTGCGAGCAACACTAAACAATTTCACCTTCCCAATGTGAAACCATTGTCTAATAGAATCTTTATCCATCCTCAACAAATTTAGACACCAAGAGACATCCACAATCTTTTTCATCTCTCAAATTGCACTATCCATCACCACAAATCATCATTTGTTAATTTTGATGTATTTGAATGCCATGAAATCTTCGATATCCTCTCTCACTAGATGCATGTCTCTTACGCAAGTCGGGGCCCTCCACTTTCCCTTTTCCTCAAGAGTCACCTTTCTTTATACCACCTAGTTATCTCAAAAACATTCCACAAATGCATCTATGTTGACAAAGATATAGTTGACTTAACTTTATCATTGCACTATTTTGTTTGCATGTAATCATCTTTCCAACTTCAATAATACTATCTTAAAAAAACTCTATCAATAATACACATTCTCTTTCACACATGTATTTATGTCAAAAAGTATACTCTTTCAAAAGGTATCATAATCAAGCTAGCATGACTAATATCAAGGATCCATAACTAGATTCAAAAGATACAAGAAAATATTTAAAATTTTAGAAAATATCCTCGTCAATTGTATACAAAGACAGAGGAAGAATGTTTACAAGAGGTTGGGGAGAGGAAGGGGTCACAAAAATAATAAAGGTAATTAAATATTTGATAAATCAATCATTTATTGTCATTATTATAAGAATTGTAGTCATTATCAATCTAGAAGTAGGAAAATATATTTTGATAAAAACAAGGAAAATAATATTTTTTTATGAGATGAGTATGGTTCTGTGTTTCTCACTTCCAATGTGGCTAAGAAATTTTAAAAGATGCGTTATTTTAGATAATGAAACTTGTCATGATCACATGTAAGCAAACAAAACATGTTCTCTATAATAGATGGGAATGAAAAATTAGATTCAATAATAACTAAGTAGAAATTGTGGGAAAGATGACATCTAAACCAAGATGAAGAAAAATAAGAATAAAATTATCATTAATATTTATTATTTTTCTTTTATAAAACACAAGTTGTTAAGCATTGGGAAACTAAAACTTAACACAATTGGAAATGACATATGCAAAATTTATGATAGAAATAGTATAGACAACTTATTATAGAATTATCCATGGCAAGTGCTAGTTTAGTTCTATCTCTCACTTAGTCTGGCCTCAAAAATCAAAAAATGGTGGAAAAATGTAAATAGAAACTCAGACTCTTTAAAATATTCGAAGTGACTTGCATGTTTCACTAAATCAGAGGGTTTAAATTATTTGTATCATGCATGATTCTCTAAGTCAGACGGTTTAAAATATTTGAATTTTCCATATCTCACTGTAGTTTACCATTGTCCTTTTTAAAAAGAGGTGCACTTCATTTTAGAAAATTTAAGCTTAAATCACCTCTTGTGACTTCTTTAATTAATATAATTAACAAAATGTTAAAAAGCTTAAATCAGCGCTCATGAGTTCTTTAATTAATGAAGTAAACTATATATACAATGGACAAAATCACTGTCAATATAAGCATAGACAGATATATGAAGAAAGTCATAGTGTTAGTTTTATGTCATTAGCGTAAAGACCACTTTGTGAAAAAAATGGAATGGTTTGTGGTCTTTTGTCAGTTGTGACATAGAAAAACAAATTCATCATTTCAACCTAATTTATCAGCCTCATAAAATAAATTAGAAAATGATGAAAAGATAAACTTTGCTAAGTAAACTCTGCTATATGCACAAAGCTCAAATTCACTTTTAATTTTGTAATCAATTGAACACTTTTTTTTATCAATTAATAATATATATCAACCATATACAAGTTGAAATTCACTTTCAAATTCACTTTTAATTTTGTATTCAATTGAACAACCTTTTTATCAATTAATAATATATATCAACCGTATACAAGTTGAAATTCACTTTCAAATTTGAGTTCAACTAAACAAAAATGAAAAATGACCCACATAACATTCCAATGAACAACTAGCAAGCTCAAATTCACTCGGTTTTGGGTTCACTTGAACAACTTTTCTATCCAATTAATAATAGATACCAACTATATACAAGTTCAAATTCACTTTCAGCTTTGAATTGAATTGAACAAAATTTTCATCTTGATAATTGAATCATAAACATTTAAGAATTTCTTCTTTCCACAAGAGAGAAATATTCTTCAAAAAGAAGGGCTACTCAGAATTTTTTTTTAAATTTAATAATTCAAAAATTAAAATTTGAACCGATAAAAAAAAATTAAAATTTGTAAGAAAATATTTTTTTTAATAATTTTTTTTAAAGTTAATAATACACATTTTAATTTAAAAATACATATATATTTTAATTAAAAAATCAGCAACAAAAATGATAAGTTCAAAAATTAAAATTTGTAAGAAATTATATTTTTTTATAATTATAATTTTCTTTAAAAATACAAATTGTTCAAATTAATTAAAAAAATAAAAAATAATTCTTATTCCAATTCCACATTATGGGATACAAACATAGAATAGATTAATTCCCAATCATCTTCTAGGTGCACCAAACAGGTCCAACCTTATTCCAGCTTTTGTTTTCACAATTAATTAATCCGAGAATAGGTCCTTATTGTAGAATAGGCCTATTCTAGATAAATTAATTTCATGCACCAAAGTGGCCCTAAATGATATCTAGAGATGGATAATATAAGCACAGAGAGATATCTGAAGAAAATCATAATGTCAGTTTTATGTCATTAGCGTAAAGACCACTTTGTGAAAAAAATGGAATGGTTTGTGGTCTTTTGTCAGTTGTGACATAGCAAAACAAATTCATCATTTCCAGCTAATTTATCAGTCTCATAAAATAAATTAGAAAATGATGAAAAGATAAACTTTGCTAAGTAAACTCTACTTTGCACAAAGCTCAAATTCACTTTTAATTTTGCAATCAATTGAACATCCTTTTTATCAATTAATAATATATATCAACTATATACAAGTTGAAATTCACTTTCAAATTTGCATTCAATTGAACAACCTTTTTATCAATTAATAATATATATCAACCATATACAAGTTGAAATTCACTTTCAAATTTGAATTCAACTGAACAAAAATGAAAAATGACCCACATAGCATTCCATTAAACAACCAGCAAGCTCAAATTCACTAAGTTTTGGGTTCACTTGAACAACTTTTCTATCCAATTAATAATAGATACCAACTATATACAAGTTCAAATTCACTTTCTGCTTTGAATTGAATTGAACAAAATTTTCATCTTGATAATTGAACCATACACATTTAAGAATTTCTTCTTTCCATAAGAGAGAAATATTCTTAAAAAAGAAGGGCTACTTAGAAATAAATTTTTTTTTTAAAGTTAATAATTCAAAAGTTAAAATTCGAACCAATAAAAAAAAATTAAAATTTTTTAAGAAAATAAATTTTTTTATAATCTTTTTTTTTTAAGTTTATAATACATATTTTTTTATAATCTTTTTTTTATAAAGTTTATAATTTTTTTTTTTCCTAATTTTTTTTTTAAAATTGGTTCTGTGTTTCTCACTTGCAATGTGGCTAAGAAATTTTAAAAGATGCGTTATTTTAGATAATGAAACTTGTAGTGATCACATGTAAGCAAACAAAACATGTTCTCTGTAATAAAAGGGAATGAAAAATTAGATTCAATAATAACTAAGTAGCAATAGTGGGAAAGATGACATCTAAACCAAGATGAAGAAAAATAAGAATAAAATTATCATTAATATTTATTATTTTTTCTTTTATAAAACACAAGTTGTTAAGCATTGGACAACTAAAACTTAACACACTTGGAAATGACATATGCAAAATTTATGATAGAAATAGTATAGACAACTTATTATTAGCCGATAGGCTTCTCTTGGGGAGAAACGTTTAACCGGCAAACTGTCTCACACCTCTTTGTCGGTGCCCGTGAAAATTTCTCGATCAGTTTAACAATTTTATGCATTTTATTTTCTGTTACCTCATTGGTTGCCTTCCTTTTTACTGGTAGTCTTTTCATACACGGAAAACATTAGATAATATTTTAAAAAACATTTGTATATCTTAAGGGT
The DNA here is from genome assembly GCA_018584345.1 of Thuja plicata. Classification (NCBI taxonomy): domain Eukaryota; kingdom Viridiplantae; phylum Streptophyta; class Pinopsida; order Cupressales; family Cupressaceae; genus Thuja; species Thuja plicata. The sequence continues at coordinate 326,131 of MU226893.1, forward strand.
GGCTCAAAGAGATCATGTGTTCCTGGCATTATG
>MU226893.1:327405-341377 GCA_018584345.1 Thuja plicata
CGTAGTCCCAACCAATGGAAAAATCCAGATGGGATTGTGAGATATTCAATAGCGTCAAAATACATGCAGCAAAGTAGATATACTGCTGACCCCTCTGGAAAACTCAAGTTGGTCATCAGGGATTTCTTTGGAAAGATTGTTGAGAGCTGAAAAGAAAGTAGATATAAATATAATTATAATTAATAAATTATAATAATTTATTATATTATATAAATAATTATTCTAATTTTAAATCAAATTGTATTTTGCTTAGATAAACTAAGAGTATTTTTGTTTCACATTGTAAATTATTAATTTGAAAATTTCTTTTTATATTTTGGTATTAAGTAGAAGATAATAAGTTAAATTATTATAGTTTGTCACCTCTCTATCAATCAATCAATTTTGATATTTTATAAAAAAAAGTTGTATGTGTCACAATCCCAAAAATATTTGCATTCATTAGTATCTAGGTTTCCACACTTTATTATGAACATTATACACTATCGGCGCACCCCTTGCACCACATTTTGGTGCAAGCGCTAGTATAATTAACCATGGCAAGTGCTAGTTTAGTTCTATCTCTCACTTAGTCTACCTGCAAAAATAGAAAAATGGTGGAAAAATGTAAATAGAAACTCGGACTCTTTAAAATATTCGAAGTGACTTGCATGTTTCACTAAATCAGAGGGTTTAACTTATTTGTATCGTGCATGATTCACTAAGTCAGACGGTTTAAAATATTTGACTTGTCCATGTCTCACTGCAGTTTACCATTGTCCTTTTTTAAAAAAGGTGCACTTCATATTAGAAAATTTAAGATTAAATCACCGCTCGTGACTTATTTAATTAATATAATTAACGAAATGTTAAAAAGCTTAAATCAACGCTCATGACTTCTTTAATTAATGAAGTAAACTGTTTATACAATGCACAAAATCACTGTCAATATAAGCATAGACAGATATCTGAAGAAAATCATAATGTCAGTTTTATGTCATTAGCGTAAAGACCACTTCATGAAAAAAATGGAATGGTTTGTGGTCTTTTGTCAGTTGTGACATAGAAAAACAAATTCATCATTTTCACCTAATTTATCAGTCTCATAAAATAAATTAGAAAATGATGAAAATATAAACTTTGCTAAGTAAACTCTGTTGTATGCACAAAGCTCAAATTCACTTTTAATTTTGCAATCAATTGAGCACCTTTTTTTATCAATTAATAATATATATCAACCGTATACAAGTTGAAATTCACTTTCAAATTCACTTTTAATTTTGCATTCAATTGAACAACCTTTTTATCAATTAATAATATATATAAACTGTATACAAGTTGAAATTCACTTTCAAATTTGAGTTCAACTGAACAAAAATGAAAAATGAACCACATAGCATTCCATTGAACAACCAGCAAACTCAAATTCACTCAGTTTTGGGTTCACTTGAACAACTTTTCTATCCAATTAATAATAGATACCAACTATATACAAGTTCAAGTTCACTTTCATCTTTGAATTGAATTGAACAAAATTTTCATCTTGATAATTGAATCATACACATTTAAGGATTTCTTCTTTCCACAAGAGAGAAATATTCTTTAAAAAGAAGGGCTACTTAGAAAAAAAAAATTAAAAGTTAATAATTCAAAAATTAAAATTTGAACCGATCAAAAAAAATTAAAATTTGTAAGAAAATATTTGTTTTAATAACCTTTTTTTTTAAGTTAAAAATATATATTTTAATTTAAAAATGTATAAGTTAAAAATACATAAATAATTTAATTAAAAAGCCAACAACAAAAATGATAAGTTCAAAAATTAAAATTTGTAAGAAAATATTTTTTTTATAATTATAATTTTTTAATAAGTTAAAAATACATATTGTTCAAATTATTTAAAAAAATGAAAAATAATCCTTATTTCAATTCCACATTATGGGATCCAAACACAGAATATATTAATTCACAGTCATCTTCTAGGTGCACGAAATAGGTCTGACCTTATTCCAGCTTTCGTTTTCAGGATTAATTAATCCGTGAATAGGTCCTTATTCTAGAAACATTGAAAAGCATAATTTTGGGCTGAGGACTTTGTACACACTCCCCTCACTTCCATTCCCCACACTTCCCTTCATTTCCAAATCAAACAGACTTTTAATGGTGTTGTTAAGAGGATTTTTCAATGCCATGTATTTTCTCATTCTCACTGGAGTCGAGATTGGAATTGGAATGTTTAGCCGTAACCATTTTCTTGGCAACTGGATTGAATTCGAGTCACACCCATCTCTACTTGGCTTCAAATCTTTTCGACAAGTCCAAATATAGAAATTTTGCGAAACGTGAAAATGAAAGTAAGTACATTATATAATTGAAAATTCTATGCAATATAACCAATCTAAGTTCTAAAATTAGGTTTTTAAAAAAGAAGCTAAGAGTGCATGAATTTCAAATTTAAAATTACAAATAACAATAGATTGATTTACTGCACATGTATTTTAAAATTCTTTTTAAAATTGTTACTTCTATATTATTAGTATATTACTATTTTTAATAAATTTAATTTGATGTTTAAAATTATGCATAAGAAGAAAAAACACTTGAAAAATATATATTTCATTTTGAAGATGTTTAAAATAATCTATACAGCTTGAAATATAATATTTCATTTAAATATGTTTAAAATTTTCTTAATATGTTTATATAGAATTAATGAAAAATTATTTATAATTTATTGTGAATATAATATGATATTAAAAATAAATGCAATTCTATAAATATTGATATAATAATAAAATAATAAGAATGTAACATAATTTAACATTGTTAATGTTATATAATAAGAATAATATATTAATAATAAGATAATAAATGTTTGTAGTTCAATCTTTGAGATACACTTAAACCATTTTAACAAAGTATCTAAATTAAGAACTAGTTCCTTTTTACAAGATGGTTGAGGTCTATATGTTTATGATTGTAGGGCATCTATCATTGTTAACTAGTTTATTATGTTATTATATAATTTAATCTAGAAAATATAATACTCATCATTAAAAAAAAATTTAAATTAGTCATATTTATAAAGTTCCAAATTAAGGGAAGTCTTTATAAATTATGAAAGTTATGGAGCAAAATTATTCCTTGGAAAATGCATTCAAATGTTACCACAATCGCATTCAACAATATATGGTATGTTTGAATGGTAGATTTAGATAACAAACTACTATTTAGTATTATATGTACTTCATATAACATTGAAATGATTGACAAATTTTTTTAAAAAAAATTTATGATGATTATTGTATTTTCTAGATTAAGTTATATAATAACATAACAAACTAGTTTACACATGACATTTTTATTAGAGACAACATGAAATATGAACATGGAGTCCCCTTCTAAAATGATGTCCTTGATCCCTATAGAAACAACCAAATCAATACAAATCATTGAAGATGAGGAATGGTGTGAGGTGCAGGGAAGAGCGAGGGTTTGAGCATTCGGCTGACAAGCAAGATGGTTCTGGCCAGATCCTTGATGGTGGAACTATATATGGTACAAAGTGCGAGAAATAAGGATAGGGGAATAGAGGCGGGCCAATCTTGTGTAGATTTAGAGGACGATGATTCTAGGAATGTTGATAAGATTCTAGGGTTTCATGTGGACCTAGGAGGTCAGTTGACTTCTGCCATTAATCAGGGGGCATACAAATTTTGATCCTAGGAGGTAATTCTTTGATCTATTGAAAGTCAGACTTGGTTTTCAATGTTCAAAAATCTAGGGGGTCTGATTTTGAGAAAGTTGGGGCAGGGCCCGTGCCTAATCTGAGGGATAAGGACCTTGGAGAAACCATGAGCATCGCTTTTTGTGATTAATCCCCCTGTAAAATCTTCTCTATCCCTGATTGATAATATCTCTAACCTTATGCAGGGAAAATACGTCATTTCAGTCCCAGAGACAGTTATAGATCATAATAAATGGGTATGTGCACCAAGTTGTGAACCAAAAAAGTGGACACATGTTTTAAAAAAATTCAAATTTCATATAACCCAATCGGGTTATTGAAATTTTGAAATTGTATTAGGCTTGGTTACCAAGGCTAGACAATATTATTAAAAAACTCTATCTTTATCAGAACCCGATCGGGTTCTAAGATGTTTCTAATAACCTGATCGGGTTATTAGAAACATATTATATTTTGGAAAGCCTGCGGCTTAGGCCATTTCTAACACCTAAACCATAGAGAAGCAGAGTGGAGGAGGGAAAAAAACACATCAAAACTTGATCGTGCTCTAAAGAAAACAACATTTCTTCAACAATTTCCACATTTTCAAGCAATGGTGCCCCATAACAAAGGTATGTTTTATTGTTTTTTTTTTTGCATTTGTAATTAAATTATGTTATGATATTGATTTTTTGTTTTCTTTTATTAATTTCATATCAGATTCATCAAACTACCCAAGAAGAGGAAAAAGAAATGAAAGACCACCCCCTGTAAACACTCCTCAAAATTATCCTCATCCACCAATATCGCCACCCGTAAACCCTCCTCAAAATTCTCCTCGTCCACAACAACCACCACCCGTAGACCCTCCACATGTGTCATTAGATCATGTAAATGCAACAAAATATGACCTCCTACAATGCCTTAGCCAAAATAGTGCACAAATTAATATATTAGTCAATAGGTTGAAGGCTTCCAGTCTTCAGCATCACTCTACCCTCGCCACTACATTAGAATAATGTCCAATAGTGAAAATGAGGTGTCTCAAGAGGTGAAAAAATGGGGTTCATGGAGGGATAGGTGTTGTACATATTATGTTGATGGTTTATCATATGAGGATTTGAAAAGAAAAGGCATACAAAAGTGTGACATATGTGCCCTTTTTACCAATCCTAATATTAGCAATGTTGGAAAGTGATCTATTTCGCATGATGACATTCAATTTTTGTTGTCATTTATGGAAACACATATGGTTTACTAATCGATTCCTATGAAGTTGAGTTTTGATGACTCTGAAATTGACTAAGTACAGAAGCAAAGTTACAGAGGTATTTTGGGTATCAAAGATCGAGATCAATGAATTAGGGAAAGCGGACTTAGAGGAAGATAGTATGAGGTATATGTGACCTCCACCTAAGATCGATTTTGTTTGTGTTATGTTTACAACAATTTAGATAGATTTGAAGACAGACAGACAACAGTAGAACAATGATACAAAGAAGTTGGACAAAAGTGATGATTCAAATAGTATGACATCAATCAGAGTTGGATTATGGTTGTTGATAACCTACACTTTGATTGTGTAAGACCGTCAACTTTTCATTTAATATTTGTTTTATTAAATATACTTTGTATTGAGAGCCGACTAAGTAATATTTGGTTAAGAGAGCTGACTTGGTTAAGAGAGAAGATATATATATATATATATATATATATATATATATATATGGAGAACTTTTTGTTGACCGAAAAGAGTGTGGATGTGAGATGATTGGATAGATGATATGACATGTGAATTGCAGAGCAGAGGATGACAGAGATCATTGATGAGCTATGATAGGAACTATCTAAGGATTAGAGATGTTTTTTTTTTCATTACTAAGAACATTTTGTAACAGAATTACTTTGTAAGAGTTGTAAGCTTAGTTGGCCTCTAACAAGGTGTTGTATACCTTTAACAGTGTTGTAATTCCTTTAACAAGGAAATGTACTATGTAATATTCATCTCCTAACAGGGCTAGGTCTCCTAACAGGGACACTATACTTAGTGCATGTTTGTGGGTACCATCCCCACCGGGGTTTTCCCTTGGCCAGGGTTTCCTTGACAACAAATTTATGGTGTTATGAGTATTGTGTTATTTTCTTATGTTCTTTTCATTTTTGCAAGTATATGGTTAATGTTTAATTGGTTGAAAATTTTTAATAGGTGTTGTAATACTGATTCACCCCCCCCTCTCAATATTACCTAATCCTAATAATTGGTATCAGAGATTTTGGCCCTTGGAGAGAAAGTCTAACAGCTTAAGGGAGATCAGAATGGATTTGGACAGTTTGCAAGAAAACTTTGATGTTGTACTAGAAGACCTTGAAAAAGAAAAAGCAGAGAATAGAGAATTGAGATTCAACATGCGAAGAGATGAGAAATTTATAAAGAAACTTAGAGAGAAACTTGAACTTTCCAGAAGTCAGAGACAGGATCTTGTGGTTCAAATAAAAGAAGATTCAAACAAAGATAATTCAGATCAAATGAAGCAAATTGAAGAAGAAAATGAAACTCTGAAACTTGAGAATGAATCTATGACTAAAAAGATATAGTTACAAAAGGATACTAAGAAGAAGATTGGAGAAACCTTGAATAGTGCATTAGAACAAATGAAGATTGAGGCTAACAACTACAAGAACAAGTATCTAGAACTAAAGAAATAATTTCAAATTATAAAAGGTGAACTTGTTGAGGCAAAGAAACACATTTAGAAACTTCACACCAGCAGTGATTTGATTGATGAACAAAGAGACACAAAAGAACCTAAAGGTGATATGACTGGTATTGGCTTCAATGAATTTGAAAGCTCAAAGAATCAGGAAGACAAATCTGATGCAAAGATTGATGTTGAAAAACCTACTATTGAAGAACCTAGAGAGTAGATCAGACCTTTCAAAGGTACATGCTTTGGATGTAACAAGTTTGGACACATGAAAAGAGACTGCAGAGGTAATACCCCTTTTAAGACCTTTTTTGGCTATTGTTTTAATTGTAATGGATATGGGCACAAGAAAGCAGAATGCGGGAAACCTAATCAATCTGGATATAGACAAGACAATGAAAGAGAATCTACAGTGAAACCTACATGCTACAAATGTAGTAACATTGGACACATTGTGAAGTACTGTAAGCTACAAGTAAATCAGGAAAGAAGACCTCCTATATATTACAACTGCAATAATCTAGGTCATATAGCAAAGTTTTGCAGGTATAATGGAGAAAACAATAGAAGAGTACCACCTCCTATGAATACACAAAAGAATGGAAGTGATATTGGTAAAAGTGTTGCAGATTTGAAGAATGATTTTGACAGTTGTTTTAAGAAAGCAAGAGATAACAAAATTTGTAAGATATGGAAGATCAAAGAAACAAGTGAGATAGAGGTTCAGGGTGAGATAGTAGATGCTTCTGGATCTTCCCCTGATGGTAGTAAAATAGAATTGACCTAATTGGTTGATCATGGCCTTAGGAGGAGAATTGGATAAAGAAATTTGAATATATCCCACCCCATAACTTGTGGATTGATCTCATGTGAGCTTAGGTATGAACACGGCCAATATCATGGAGTATACAGTTAAGAGCGCAACATCAGACGACGCATATATTTTGATCGCAAGATCTACAGCCAACTAGACAGTATTGGGTAAAGTGAACTTTTATAACTTAAACATTGTATAAAGCACCATATGAAGATCTATTTCCTTAACATTTGACGAAGAGTGACCTAAGGAGATCAGAGAGCAGAGAGATTCATTCTATCCTACATTTTCCCTGCGTGATCAATTGAAGTGAAATCTCATAATTAAGCGTGAAAGAGGTATTTACATCATCTAGCTATGGATGCCCCTATTATTTATGATGTTATAGATCGACCTAGGTATAAGTTCAAGAAACATCCATTCAATTCTTGTGAAGAAGACCCCAAAGGAGAATTTTCTCGAACACCCTATGGAGTTTTACACGTAGAAGATATTAGGGCTTACATTCATTGTAAGTATGATATACTAGGTACTAATGATATTTGTACTGAGATGGTGTATATGACTGATAAAAGAATCATGATAAATGAGTTCAAACACATTGATCAGTTGAGTATTATTAAAATTATGGATTTGTATGAATTTGATGAAGAAGAGTGGTTCAAGATATTATTGAGCAGAGTGCATGATTAGTTCATTTAGATAGGTGAGAAGCCTATGAATATTTGCACTGATTTGTTTCATGAGATTACTGGATTGGATAATACTAGAATTGTTCATGTTGCAGAAAAGCATGTGAAGAAGCAAGTCGAAACCCTAACACACTCTAAATGGGACAGGTGAGCAATGAATGTGAATGACATCTTTTAGCAAGATGTGAGACTTATTGCTATGATACTTGGCTATAAATTCTACTACAATAGTAGACATAATTTTTTATCTACAGGAGTTATCATGATGGCATGGAGAATGGTAAAAGAAAATGTAAAATATAACATATGCAAAGTATTGGCACAACAATTTCTTGAGAATGTAAAACTAGTAAAGAAAGACAGAATGAAGACCTTGAGATTTCGGTCACTATTGGTACATATGTTTATCCACATTGAACACAAATTTATAGGTGTGCACCCTAGTGGTTGGAAATCATGGATACCTACTGGTGTTCAGATCACACAGAGTTACAAAAGACAGAATAGAACATGGGTTGATGGTGAATTATTTAGAATGATCAAAATCCTTCAGAGGCAGATGAAAGATAGATATAGGGTACCTAATGACATAGTTGAGAAATACAAGGATACAATATGTTTCATGGTTGAAACTAATTGTGTATGCTTTGAGGAAGTCACACCATGGAAGAAATGGTGTTATCTTATGGGATATGACGTAAGTTTAGAGGTACTTACTATGCAAGTTGAACATGTTCTTGCATTTGAGATTGACACATCAGAAGAAATATCGGGAACCTATGAGGAGACGTTTGCAAAGGTAAGATAACAATAGACTAGAGGTCTGAGGAAAAGGAAAATTGATAACCTTGTGCATGAGTGTGGTGTAAAGGTGAGACTAACAGAGGAAGAATTAAAAGAAGTGAAAATGAAAATGGATGAGCAATCTTCTAGATTGGCAAGTGCTAGTACTGTATCCCTTCCCACTCCTGAAGTAGTAATGGTAGATAGTCCTCCTCCTCCATCACTGCAGACATCACAAGAAGAGAAGATTACTCCTAAATTAAACACTAGATCCAACAGGAAGACATCACCTATGGAACCAAGCATTGTAAGAGAAGAAAAGAAAACTGAAACTGAGAAGCACATATGGAATCCTGACATGAGGATGATTGAGAAGAGATCTAGTGAGCAAGGAAAGCTAGTTATAGTAAAAAGATACTATGAAAGGTATGGTGAAGCAGACAAACTTAAGATTGAAGATATTGTGGTTAATCACTTACTTGTTTTCAAGAAGACTCTATTGGAAATTGAGGTAATTATACCTGAAGATCTATATGGGAGATTGGAGACAATAAAACAATTCGCACAGATTGAAGATGAAACAATCAAAAATCAGGAAATTGACAACATGCTACCTGTGATATCTTTGCAAGAAAGGGATAGAATACTTAAAGAATTGAAATCTTTGCTGAGAACCAAAATCACACTACTAAAAATCATGGAAAGAAGATATGATGAAATCACTGAGGAAACTTAGAAAGCACTGGAAAAAATATTGATGAATTCTACTCCTGAGGGGAATTATTCCTAGAACCACTTTTCCTACAAACTTAGGAATGGGAGAGAGTTCTAAGCCAGCTGAGGCAAGTGATGAGAAGAGAGAAGTTAATACACAACTAGATTTCTATGTTTCTGGTGTACCTATAACACTTGACACCTCTAGTGATGAGAAGGGCCCATTTGCAGAAAAATATGGACAACACAATTGCTAAGGAAGTAGAACAGAAAAGGGAAGAAGAGCAGAAGAAAGAACAGAGTAAAGAAGAACAGGATGAAGAACAAAAAGAACAGGAAGAAAAAGATGAGACTAAAACTAAGGTAATCACATCTTCTATTTCATTTTTTGCAAGAAAATAAATACAATAGATGTTGATGTTGATTTCATGGATGAAGATGAGCTAGTGAAATTGGCTTTTACTACACTCACTAAAGCCAAGGAGAGATCAAAATAAAAGGGTGAAAAAAAGGATAAGGTAATAACCAAATTAATTGATACTATGAAAAAATTGCTTCCAATACCTATTTTTTTCTAGCACAAAGATGACATTGAAAACCTAAAGATAACCCTTGATGAATTTCATGGCTATTATGAGAGTTTGATAAAGATTGCAGAGGAGAAGGTAGAAAAGAACTACTCTAAGAAGAAGTTATCCAAAGTTTGAAAGTCCATCTCATGAGACTTGATCATTTTGAAAATCACTACTGCAAATGCTAAGAGTTGCATTGGACATGGAAGGAAACTATTTAGTTACAGCATGAATCCTATTAGGCACGTTCAAAACATTGAAGACATCATTGCCAAGGAGAGGGAAACTTTGAATAGCATGATGGACAGTTGTGAGACCTCTTCACAATCTGTAACAGAATTGGACAAGGAAGTAACAAGAATATTGGAAAAACTAGATATACTAGATAATGAGAAAGGGAGAGTACTTACTAGATTCAATTTGCTAAAGAGTTTAATCACTCCAAAGCTATCCATAATTAAGCACACCTATCAAACTTGGTGAAGACAATAGATGTATTGAATAACTCTATGCCTATAGAGTTGAAAGAAGTAGAGACTACATCATTTGCATTGAATGGACTAATTCATTTTAGTCAACTATTACTAAATTTATGGGGTACAGAAGTGAAGATCTTGGAAGATTCCTTTCAAGATGTTCTAAAACTGGTAAGCAAGCACTGATTTTATTACTTTGAATGCACCTTTGTCATTTTTTTAAAAGGGGGAGAAGAGAATAAAAATGAATAGGAGAAGAGAGAAGAGTAAAATGAATAAAGAGAAGGAGAAAATATAAGAGAAGAAAAGAGAAAAACAAAATAGTGAAAGAGAGAGTTTGTTGGAACACTTAGTCATTTTTTTTGTTAAGTGTTACCATCAATACCAAAGGGAGATATTGTTGGAAAGTGATCTATTTTTTATGGTGAGATTCACTCTTGGTTTTCAATTATGGAAACACATCTGGGTTACAGATCAATTCCTATGAAGTTGAGTTTTGATGACTCTAAAATTGACTAAGTACAAAAGCAGAGTTAAAGAGGTACTTTGGGTATCGAAAATTGAGATTGATGAATTAGGGAAAGAGAGATTAGAGGAAGATAGTATGAGGTATATGTGACCTCCACCTAAGATTGATTTTGTTTTTGTTATGTCTACAGCATGTTAGAGATATTTGAAGACAGATAGACAACAACAGAATAGTGGTACAGAGCAGTTGGAGAGAAGCAATGATTTAGAGAGTATGACATGGACTCCTAGAAATTGGAGTTGGATTGTGGTTTTTGATAACCTACACCTTGATTATGTAAGAATTCTAACTTTTCATTTGATATTTATTTTATTAAATGTATTTTTTATTGAGAGTCGACTAAATAATATTTGGTTAAGAGAGCTGACTTGGTTAAGAGATAAGATATATATATATATATAGATAAATTTATGTTGAGCGAAGAGAGTGTGGATGTGAGATGGTTGGATAGATGATATGACATGTGAATTGAAGAGAAAAGGATGACATAGATCATTGATGATCTATGGTAGGAACTATCTAAGCATTAGAGATGCTTGTTTTGTTCATTACTGAGAACATTTTGTAACAGAATTACTTTGTAAGAGCTATAAGCTCATTTGGCCCCTAACAGGTTGTTGTATACCTATAGCAGGGTTGTAATTCCTTTAACAAGGAAATTTACTATGTAATATTCAGCTCCTAATATGGCTAGGTCTCCTAACAGGGACACTATTCTTTAGTGCATGCTTCTGGGTACCATCCCCATCAGGGTTTTCCCTTGGCTAGGGTTTCCTTGACAAAAAAATTATGGTGTTATGAGTAATCTGTTATTTTCTTATGTTCTTTTCATTTCTGCAAGTATATGGTTAATGTTGAATTGGTTGAAAAGTTTTAATAAGTGTTGTAATACTGATTCACCTCCCCTCTCAGTATTACCTAATCCTAACAAGAAATTCCATAGAAGATAATACAAAATGGTTTCCTATACATTTGTGTGCTCATAGGGGGATGAAATCATCTTTTTGGGATAGGTGGTACATGGTATTTGACCAACCACCTTTTAATAATATTGAGGTGCCTTTATATTTTTAAGGAAGCTATATTGTGAGTTTATCCTCGGTGAGAAGCTGAATTACTTTGACTTTCATGAGTTCTAGGGTAGAGGGTAGAGGGAGAGGCTCTACGTAGGATAGACCTGGGGCACATAGGATTACTCAACCACAAGAGAGGAGGAGTACTGTGAGAAAACCCTTCATTAATTTTGTGGTCCTAGTAGTGGTGAAGGATTCTATGGATATACAAACTTTTCATGCATCTACATCATTGACTAATTTCAATATCCAACATGGCACTCAGTTAGTTGGAGGAGAGGATGGATCAGTGTTTGTGTCACCTCCATCTTCATCAGATGCACCATTAGGATCATCCCATCTCATGCCAGCTCCATCATCATTAGATGCACCATTAGGATAATCTCATCCTGTGCCATCTTCATTATCATCACATACAGTTGTAGGGTCAGCCCAGCCCATTGAGCATATCTGCATCAATTGTAATGGTATATGTGATGGGGTAGATAGTCAGGGGATTGTGGATGGTTCAACATCCCATTCATGTGTACATTGTAGGAGAATATGTCTGGAATACACTACTAAGGATATGGCCCTCATAGATGATTTTTTGTTAATGGTGTATGGTACAAAGCCGACACAGGTTTGTTTAAATTTGTGTTTTGACATATTATTTTAATGAATTACCTAAATCTATTAAAAGTAAATAAATTTTTATGTTTATAATAATCTAAATTGATATAGGAATAATTTGCATTGTAGGGTGCATCTGGTGGTATGAGCACACCAAGGAGTGCTCATTCTAGTAGACATGGATGGGTAGCTCAAACACCTAAGGTAATGTTTTATAAATATTCATAAAATAGAATAGTACATTATTTTCAAAATATCATATCTTAATAATTTGTATGGTGGTAACTTAGTGTGGTCAAAGAATTAGTGTATGTTTGTTTGCTATTTCTTTATGGTCAAATAATTTGTTCTAATGTAATTCAACTCAAGGAATTCATAAAAGGATGGTACTCCCTCAAGGAATTAGGTTGAATGAAAAGACTTCAATAGAGATCCATGGCTTTTGGTAACCTAGACATTATACTTTTGAACAAGTTCACTTCTTTGTCCAGCCATCATGACTCAAACTAATTTGAACTCCCGCCCTCCATCCTCAGACTCAATTCAACCAATGTTGAACTCATACATAGACTCATACCCCAAAAAATCCCTTATTGGATTTTGAATCAACCTTGAACATCATCTGGAACATCCAACCATCATTCTTTTACTCTTATTTCTTGTTCAAAATAATGAATACAATCTATGATTGTTCACTAATTGTGAATGTCCTCAATCCTTCAATACACCTCCATGGCCTTCTGAAGACTCCCAACATATAACTTCTAAGACACCCCAAGATCCCCTCAACTTATCACAAGGTCCTTATCCTATCTCTCAAAGCACATTCACTTGCTAGTTTAGTAAACTCTACTCTCTGGCATTTCATTGTCATACTAGGACAGTCCCCATATACTAGTCTATAGCTTCACCATAGACAAGAAACTATTTACACCCTAGGATCATAAGCACCCCAAACATTTTCATCACTACCCATACCACCTAATCTCAACCTAAAAGCACTCCAAACCCCCTCATGCTAAGAGTAAAAACACTAAAACATACTCACTATTAGGCTACAACAGTCCTATTACCTACTGCAAAAGTGGTCCTAACCTCTAACCTCCATGAATACAATATAGACCATCCTTCTCTAACTGTGACTAAAAATTTGTTAAAGAATAGTGTTGTGTGTGAAAGAAGAGAATTTTTTTATATTGTAATAATGGTTCGTAAAATTTGTTTATAAACTTGTGATAATAGAGTTGTGGAGCATAAGCATTTGTGGAATTCAAGTGAATCATAATCTTCATT
>MU226893.1:341427-352824 GCA_018584345.1 Thuja plicata
GGTTCGTAAAATTTGTTTATAAACTTGTGATAATAGAGTTGTGGAGCATAAGCATTTGTGGAATTCAAGTGAATCATAATCTTCATTGTAAACTATTGCTTATATATTTATTTGGTGTTTTATAGGGATTTTCAAGGGCTCAGATTTCTGAGATTGATGATGTCACTCTTTTCTGCCATTGACTTTGGCTCGTAGAGCTATGTGGTATCATATTTTGCACATCTCTTGTTTATAGTTTTAATTGAACCCATGTGGTGTCATATTATTTCTCTTATGTTAATTTTGTTTTCATTATCCTACCACACCAAGCTCGAGGTCATTAGGAAAGAGGAAGAAATCATTGGGGACATTGAAACAAAAAAGGTAATTAAGTCCAATTTAAGTATATTTGTTGAAATGTATTATAAACATTTTAATGTAGTCTATATTCATGAATGCACTTGACTTGTTTATTGTATACATGTAGAATCAATTGGGTTTCACTGAACTAATGAATGCCCCAGACACTATTGATGTTCAAGAGAGGGAGGAGGTAACATGTTTTCATATTTACTTTCAATTGCATTATTGTTTGCTCAAAATATTTTAGAAATCATGTTCCTCTATTAGTATGTCATTTTCTATGACTTTTCATACACGAATTGGTCATAGCTGCCTCAGATGAGGTGAACCCTTCTCCACTTCCTAGCGATCCCTTTCCTAGCACAGAAGATCTAGCTGTGGTATGCATTTTCTTTTTATTCCATGCCTTTTTTATTTTTTAGTATTTCTTGTTTATAACATGTATTTTGTATTATTTTATTTTTTAGGAGTCCCTCTCACCCATGATGGAGCCCATTTTGTTTATCATTCAGCCCAAGCATAGGAGATCCAGCTGAGGCTTCGATATGCATTTGTATTATCTAATGTATATATTTTTTGCATTATCTAGTATTTCTCGACTATAACATCTTTTCTATTTTACCATAAAGGAAAATGTCCAAACTCATTCATCAATGGTTTTGGCTCCCTCTAGCATAGGGGTTCCAACTCATTTTGTGGTATGCATTTTATTTTTAGTCCATGCATTTTTTATTTTTTAGTATTTCTTGTTTATAACATGTATTTTGTATTATTTATTTTTCTTGTTATATGACCCTTCACCACTGCTCGTCCTTCCTCTACCTCCCCATTTTTCTAGGAGTCCCTCTCACCCACGACAGAGCCCACATCATTTATCATCTAGCCCAAGCATAGGAGAAAGAGACGAGGTAATCAATAATTAAATTGTCAACAAATTACAGCCCAATGTTTATTTATTTTGAGATAAGATATATGGCTTAGCATTTGAATTGTTCTTGTGAAAAGACTTAGTGACCCAAGTGCTGCTATGAAGAATCTCAATTTTGATGATCCACCATAGTCATAGATATATTGAGACATTGTATAGATCTAGTTGTGTTCATTGAATGACCAATATGTGTGTGTGTGTGTGTGTGTGTGTGTGTGTGTGTGTGTGTGTGTGTGACATTTGTACATTGTATATTTCGACCTTGACATAGTTGATGTCACTTTTTTGTAACTCTATTATGGACTTGGCATGTACGCCATATATTGAAATGTACGCTATTATTGTTCATTTTTTTATATATGAAACTTCAAATTTGATCCTTGAATTTTTTGGTTGGATGCTTATGTCTTAAGGGTGAACCCACAATAGTGGGTTACACTTTTTTGGAGGAAGCAATTCCTCCTGAAATTTGCAAAGCAGTCAGATTTAGAAAGTAGGGACTTTCAATAGAAATTACTTTCTATCGAAAGTCCTTGATTAAGGGTGATTCTAGTTAAATACTTTCTATTGAAAGTAGTTTCTATCAAAAGTCTCTGATTAGAGGCCATTTCCAGAGGTTAACACAAGTCTAAAATTTTCATGACTTTGAGGCTCAAACGCAAGGCTAAAATGGAAGAATAAGGAGATATCCTTTTGCATCACACAAGTAATCTGAATGATCTTTCTAATGAATATAGATTTGACAATTTGAGATTTAATTAGGCCTATTTTTTTTAAGGTGCATCGAATGTAGGTTTTTTTTATCAAATATAAACCTCCAAGTTTGACGTTCAATGAAAAATAGTAGAAAAGAGAAAAAAAAATTGAAAAATAATAGTGCCCTCCATCTTCGAGTCTACTTTCTATCAAAAAAACTATTGAATTTTGATATATACACAAGAAGTTATAAGCTATATTGATGCAGAGAGCACTACAAGAAAAACTAGATGGGCTCCAACTCCTTATCAACTATTCAAACTCTTTTCTTGAACACCCCAACTCCACCAATGTCTTCCTAGGGTGTCTTTTGACTTGCCAAAGGGATAAATATACTTCCCCTATCCTCTCTTTACTCTCCAAGCCAAGTTATTGAACTCTGTAATTTCTCATTTAGGGACACCTTCCCTAAACCAACCACAATAGCATAAACCTTCACCAGAGACATAGAACTCTTGCCCTAAGTGATTGAGGACTTCAAATAGACCCCAAGGGTCAAGAATTCACCAATGGATTTGGTCTTGTAGACCCAAGGATAGTTGAACCCTAAATGGCCTAGGATTCCTTGTAGCCCTATCTAGAGGGTTTTTTGGACTTAAATTTCAACTGCAGAAGGATCTAATATATTTGATTGGGTTTCTAGACACCCTTTATGGATTTTGTAAATCCCTCAAAGCCTTAACAATTCACTCCACTCCTGCACCCCTAAACTTTCACAAAGAACACAGGCCTAATTAGCTAGGTTAGGCTTGGTTTGTTAAGTAAGTGGTCAAAGGTGGGTTCATAGAGTAAATTCAAGAACTTATATTGCTTCCTCTACCCCAAAATAGTCTATAACCGCCCTTAGTTTGATCCTTCCAAACACATATTGCACATGCATGTGACTATACTAGAAAGCCAGGCTAATTACATAGAGATAATTAGCATAGGGCTTGGTCTCATAAATCTTAGGACTAACTTTGAGTGTATGAGATTTAGGATTCTTAAAGAACATGCTCCTAATTTTTATTTTCCAAGTGGCCGAGAACATCCACTGGATAAATCTCAAATTAGGATCACATCTTTGTGATTGACCCAGTAAACTTTGGTTTCTTAGACAGTGAACAAGTAAATTCTATAACTTTTAACAAACTTCACAAAATAAAATCAAACCAACTAGAATTCTTAAGGAAATCAAGACATCACATATTTTTACAACTGGATGCACAAGATGAATTTGTACCAGTATGTACACTATCAAAATAACTCAAAATACTCTTTTATTTCCTCCTCTAAAAATCAAGCTCTATACACAGTAAATTCTAGCCTTCATGAAAGGTATCAGATCACCTAATAGCATCATCTAGGTGTTATAGATGCTTTAAGGAGTTGGTGTGATCAGTTACACTGATTTTTTCATTCTTTGAGAAATATTTTTTAAAATTTGCTCATGCAACATTTTGCAAAAAGACAACGTTTTGGCAACATATGGGAAAGTTGCTATTTTGGGAAATGCCAACCTTACCAATCCCCAAGGATGTGGGAGAGGTTCAAAACATGACAAGAACCTATTCTAAGGACTTGAAACACAAACTTCTAACCAAACACTAAAATCACCAAAAGACTAACATGGTCTAACTATGGTTTCAGGAACCTATAGGTTTATAACTCACTTTAGGTCCTTCACCTTACATCATAGACCCACACAACCACACACACATAAGGGTGATCTCAAGGATGCACCTTATTAAAAACACTAAAGAAAGAAAAACAAGAACTTCAAGAGGTGCCTTGCACCATACTCCCCAAGGAAAAAGTAACTCAAGTCTCTTGAGTTGGGAGCGCTTCAAGTGGATAACCTGTCTTCTGAATGTCTTCAGGGGTAATCCAAGTAGCATCTTTAGTGGGTTGGGTTTTCCATTTGACTAAATACTCATATTAAGTACCTCTCCTAGTTTCCTTGTTCATTCTTTTTTATAATATGCTTTCAATCTTAGGAGGAGTTGCTTGTGGCATGTCCTTGAGTGGTTGGAGTGTAGGAGGCTCTAGAGTATCTGCAAGATTAGTAGTACTAACTTCACCTTTGTAAGCATAGATATCTACAACATTGAAAATAGGTGATAAGCCAATGTGAGAAGGTAGATCAATTCTATAGGCATTGTTGCCACATTTCTTCATAATCTTGAAAGGGCCAAGATTTTTCATCATAAGCTTTGTGTATTTTTATTTGGGTAGTCTCTCTTTCTTAAGGTGGGTCATCACTAAATCTCCCACTTTTAACTGTAGGTCTCTTCTTTTTTGTCAGCCTGTGCTTTATATTTCTTAGTGGTATGATACAGTTTGATCTATACTTGGTCATGGATATTCTTCATCACTTCAGCAAAGTCTTCAGCTAGTGCACTCCCTTTTCCATCTCTTTGATATCCCTGAGTTCCAATACCCCTCTAGGGTGAGTGCCATATACAATCTGGAATAGAGTTAAACCAGTACTCTGATTTACTAAATCATTGAATGAGAATTCTGCTTGTGCTAAGATAGTATCCCGAGTGGCTCCATGTTCTTGTATGAGGCATCTCAAAAGGTTGCAAAGGGATCTATTGATGAATTTTGTCTTACCATCAAACTGTGGATGATATGCAGAGGACAGTGACACATTTGTCCCTATATTTCTCCATAGAGTTCTCCAAAAATGGCCTAAGAACTTAGTATCCCTATTTGAAATGATTGACAGTGGGAGTCCATGAGGTCTCACAACTTCTCTGAAGAATAATCCAGCTATGTGGGATGCATCATGGGTTTTCCTACAAGGAATGAAGTGTGTCATATTTGAAAACCTATCAACTACAACATAAATGCTATCAAATCCAAACTTGGTCTTAGGAAGACCTAGGACAAATTCCATACTTACTGAATCCCAAGGTTTTGAAGGGATGGGTAAAGGAGTGTATAACCCTGCATTGGAGGTGTGTCCTTTGGCTTGTTGGTAAAATGAACAACTCTCCACAAAACTCCTAACATTTGTCTGCAATTTGGGCTAGTGGTAGAACCTTCTAACCAACTCCAATGTTTTATCCACCCCAAAGTGACCAGCTAGGCTCCCACAATACTTTTATTTAATAATGTTCTCTCTCATGGATCCTTTTGGTACACACAATGAGCTACCCTTGAAAATAATACCATCTTGCACAATAAACTCTGAGTATTCAGTGTGGTATCTATCTGTCATCTCATTACAGATCTGATAAGCCTCTTTGAAATCTTCATCCTTAAAATACATATCCTTCATGGCATGAACCCCAACACTCTCCAAATGAATGGTTTGGGTAGTTATGTGTCTCCTACTAAGAGTATCAGCAACTTTGTTTACAATCCCTTTCTTATTCTTGATGGAAAATGTAAATGACTATAAGAACTCCATCCACTTCACATGTCTATGATTAAGTTTCTCTTGCTTATTCAGAAATCTAAGTGCATGGTTATCAGTAAATACTAAAAAATCCTTGGGAAACAAATAATGCCTCCATTTCCTAAGTGACTCAACCATTGCATACATTTCAAGATCATAAGTAGATTATTTTTGTTTAGCTTCATTGAGCTTCTCACTGAAAAAAGCAACTGGCCTTCCTTCTTGGCTCAAGGATCCCCCGACGGCTTTATTGCTTGCATCACATTCTACTGTAAATACTTTATGAAAGTCTAGTAGAACTAGGATAGGCTTCTCTGCCAGTGATTTTTTTAGTGGCTAATATTTGCCAATTGGCTAATTTTTTGAAATTTGAGAATCCAAATATGGCTAATAATTCAAGATTTAAGGCGACCTAAATTGCCAAACTTTTACAAAATTTTATTTTAGAAATATCCAAATCGCCAAATATTTTATTTTATAAAAAAATTGAACTCAAATATTCGCCTGATATTTGATAGATGGTTAGATTCAATTCGCCTAAATTTTATGAGTTATTATAGAAATCTAAATTAATTCACCAATAATATATCATAACTATTAGTTTTAGTAGGGTTGTGTCACCAATATTAGTTGTCAATATTGATTTAAAATATAATCTAGTGATCTTCATTATATTCCATGAGGCAAAAATGTTACTATCTTATTTGTAACGCTTATCAGGGCTAAGATTTCCTTTGGATTATTGATAAATCAATGACATTGAAGAAATTTTGGGTACTATTATAATAATAAAAATAATGATACATTTATCTCACATAATACAATAAGGATTATTTGATTATATTTTAAATAAATGGTAGCAACTAGATACTATAGAGTTCCCTTAAACCCATCAAATATTTTCATAGTTAGCCTAATAATTTTCTATAAGAATTTTTTTTTCTTTAAATATAATTATTTTCCATGGTCATTAATAAAATTTTGGTTATTGCTTGAGATTCGCCAATATTTTCTACAAAAAATTTGTGATTAAAAAATATTTGCCAATACAAATAATTTGTTTTCCCTAAAAATTGAGAGATTCGCCAATAGGAATTAATTTTTTAAAAAATAAAATGAAAGATTCGCCATGATTTTATATATTTTTCTAGAGGGGGGTTTCTTAAAGTTATCCCTGTTCTCTGCAATGTTTTTCTTCAGCAACTCAAAGGTCTCATTAGCTTCATTAGTCCCTGAAAATATGCATTTTCTTCCACCTTTAATGGTGTTGATAATGGGAGCACATATGTCACTAAAATTTCTGATGAATTTCCTATAAAAGATACATAAACCATGGAAGCTCTTTACCTCTAAAGGAGTAGTAGGAGGTGGCCAATTGAGGATGACTTCAACCTTGGAAAGGTCCATTTTGAGATTGTTCTTGGAGATCACAAAACCTAAGAACACAAGTTATTCTTGAAGGAATACAAATTTCTCTATATTTATCTTCAATTTCTCCTCTTGGAGTTTTCTCATCACCATGTCCAAATGCTTGAGGTGTTCTTCTCTGCTCCTACTAAAGATCAAAATTTCATCAAGGTATACAACAACAAATTTGTTAAGAAAAGGCTTCAATACCTCATTCATCAATCTCATAAAGGTGCTTGGAGCATTGGAAAGGCCAAAATGCATCACAAGTCATTCATAGAGGCCCTCTGTGGTCTTAAATGTTGTCTTTCATTCAACTCCCCATGTGATTCTTATCTGATGGTAGCCACTCTTGAGATCTATCTTGGATTAATAGCTTGCACCCCCAAACAGTCCATCAAATCCTGTATTCTAGACATAGGAAACCTATATCTGATGGTTATCGTATTGATTTCCCTAGAGTCTGTATATAATCTCCATGTGCCTTCTTTCTTGGGTGCTAGGACTCCAAGGATAGCACAAGGACTCACACTCTTCCTAATGAGGCCTTTTGACAACAATTCTTCAATCTGTCTTGCTATCTCTTGGTTTTGGTCAAGGGTCATCTTATATGATGCCTTGTTTGGAAGAGTGGCCCCTGGTATGAATTCTATATAGTGAATTACTTCCCTTTTAGGTGGAAACGACTCTGGTGTGCTCTCAGCTATAATACCCTTATACTGGTCTAACAGTGCTTTGACCTTTTTGGGGCCTACATCCCTAATAGGAACTTTGACCTTTGGCTCTTTCACTGATGTATTTTTGGGCCTTACTACTAAGGCATAACAAGGTGTATCCCTTTCTTTTAGTACCATCATGAATTCCTTTTCCACTATATGTAAGACAGTGCTAGTAGCACATTTTTCTTTCTCACAATCAGGGAGTGGGTTCATCACATGCTCAACACAATCCTTAACTATAGTATAGACATTGAACTTTCCATCATGCTTAGCATCTACATCATATTTCCAAGGCCTGCCTAATAACAAATGAAATGCATCCATCTCTATGATATCACATAGAACCCTATCTATATACTCCCCTATCTTGAAATCTACCCAAACTTGTTCATTGATGATAGTTTTTTTTTTCTTTTTGTCAACCAAGAAGCCTTATAAGGGAAAGGATGAGGGATTACATGCAACTTTAACTTAGTGGCTAACTCCCTAGATTGAATATTATCAATGGATCCAGAATCAACTATAACTTTGTATACCTTATTGTTCACCTTGTAGCTTGTTCTGAATAATGAATTTCTTTGAGGTGGTTCTACAGTAGTAGGTACTCTTAGGAGTGTCCTTTGCATCATGAGACATTCTCTTGATTCTAGATTTGTAAGTCTTGAATTTTTAGAATGATAGGAGGGTACACTTTGGTTGTCATCTTCTTGGGTGATTTGTACTCTTCTGTCCCCTCCTTGTCTACTGGTGCCACTCTTTTCAGGACATCTAAAGGACTGGTGTCCAATTTGATTACAAGTAAATCATTTCCCTATAAAGACACTAGGTCCTCTTCCACCAAATCTCCCTCTACTGTTTGATCTCTTTCCTCTGAAGTTGCCTCTATTACTATGCTCTCCTTCTAACTCATGATTACTAAACTCCCCTTGACTCCTTTGAAATGGACCCCTGCCATTGAACCTACCCCTTCCTTTGAAATTAT
The DNA here is from genome assembly GCA_018584345.1 of Thuja plicata. Lineage (NCBI taxonomy): Eukaryota > Viridiplantae > Streptophyta > Pinopsida > Cupressales > Cupressaceae > Thuja > Thuja plicata. The sequence goes on from MU226893.1 coordinate 349,947, forward strand.
TCCATCTACCTCTATTATTTTTGTCTCCTCTCCTCTTCTATTTTTCTTCAATTTTCAGTGCCATTTGAAAACACTTATGTATTAATTAGGGTTGAATAGGCTCATTTCATCTTGAATATTGTATTTCAATCCATTTAGGTACCTTTCCAACTTGTGTTTCTCACTCTCTGAGACTTTTTCCTTCAAGGTCATCTTGTGAAACTCCTTAGTATTTTCACTCACATCAAGGTCCTTCTGTCTTAGATTTTGCAATTTTTTATGAAGGGTAATCTCATAGTCTTCTAGAACAAACTATCTTTTGATCTCTAATAACATCTTCTTCCATGTTGAGATCGGGTTCTTTTCCTCTTCCATCCTTTCATTTTGTAGAAAATTCAACCAGCTTAATGTAGGGCCCTTCATCTTGGATTTTGCAATTTTGACCTAACTTTCAGAGATATTATCACATTCAAAATAATTCTCCAAGGCTTCTACCCAATCCATACATTCTTCAGGGTCCATTTTCCCGCAAAACATGGGAATGTTTGATTTCTAATCTCTTCTTCCAACTCTCACAAGAGCTTCAAGAAGTTTGACTTGCTCTTCTGGTATGTTTTTTGTTTCATCTTTCTCAATATCTTCTTCTTCTTCTTCAGAATCTTCTGCCTCCTCCTTCTCTGTTTGGAGGTCCTTCAACTTCCTTATCTCCTCCTCCATCTTATTTTTCTTGGCTACTTGTTTTCTGACAATTTTAGCCAAATCCACATTTGTGATTCTAGTGGGGACTTCCTCTTCTTAAAAAATTTATGTTTTTTCACCCATTCTTCACTTCTTCCAAGATCTTAGCAGGCTCTGATACCACCTGATGCAGAGAGCACTGCAAGAAAACCTTGAAGGGCTCCAACTCCTTATCAACTATTCAAACTCCTTTCTTGAACACCCCAACTCCACTAATGTCTTACTAGGGTGTAATTTTACTTTCCAAAGGGATCAATATACTTCCCCTATCCTCTCTTGAATCTCCAAGCCAAGTTATAGAACTCTACAATTTCTCCTTTAGGGACACCTTCCCTAAACCAAGCACAATAGCATAAATCTTCACCAGAGAGTTAGAACTCCTACCCTAAGTAATTTAAGACTTCAAATAGACCCCAAGTGTCAAGAATCCACTAATGGATTTGGTCTTGTAGACCCAAGGATAGTCGAACCCTAAATGGCCTAGGATTCCTTGTAGCCCTATTCAGAGGGTTTTTTGGACTTAAATTTCAACTACAGAAGGATCCAATAGATCTGATTGGGTTTCTAGATACCCTTTATGGAGTTTTTAAACCCATCAAATCATTAACACCTCACTCCACACCTGCACCCCTGAACTCTCACAAAGCACACAGGCCTAATTAGCTAGGTTAGGCTTGGTTTGTTAAGTAAGTGGTTGAAGGTGGGTTCATAGAGTAAATTAAAGGACTTAGATGGCTTCCTCTACCCCAAAATAGTCTAGAAATACCCTTAGTTTGATCCTTTCAAACACATATTGCATATGCATGTGACTGTACTAGAAAGCCAAGCTAATTAAATAGAGATAATTAGCCTAGGGCTTGGTCTCATAAATCTTAGGACTAACTTTGAGTGTCTGAGATTTAGGATTCTTAAAGAATGTGATCTTTACTTGTATTTTCCAAGTGGAAAAATAGATCCACTAGATAAATCTCAAGTTAGGATCACATCTTTGTGACTGACCCAGTGAACTTTGGTTTCTCAGACAGTGAACAAGTAAATTCTATAACTTTTAACCAACTTCACAAATACAACTCAAACCAACTAGAATGCTTAAGGAACTCAAGACATCACATATTTCTGCAACTAGATTCACAAGATGAATTTGTACCAGGACGTACACTATCAAAATAACTCAAAACACTCTTATATTTCCTCCTCTGAACATCAAGCTCCATACGTAGTAAGCTCTAGCCTTCATGGAAGGAATCAGATCACCTAATAGCATCATCTAGGCATTACAGATGCTTCAATAAGTTGGTGTTGTCATTTACAATGAAGTTTTCATTCTTCGAGCAACATTTTTCAAAAGTTGCTCATGCAACATTTTGCAAAAAGACAACGTTTTGGCAACATATGGGAAAGTTTCTATTTTGGGAAAATGCCAACCTTACCAACCCCCAAGGATGTGGGAGAGGTTCAAAACATGACAAGAACCTAATCTAAGGACTTGAAACACAAACTTCTAACCAAACACTAAAATCACCAAAAGACTAACATGGTCTAACTATGGTTTTAGGAACCTATAGGTTTATAACTCACCTTAGGTCCTTCACCTTACATCATAGACCCACACAACCACACACACAAGGGTGATCTCAAGGATGAACCTTATTAAAAATACTAAATCAAGAAAAATAAGAACTTCAGGAGGTGCCCTACACCATATGTAGTCAAGTTCTGTCAAAATTATGGTTTACTCAACTTCAAAAGTTCATAATGTTAAGGAATATGATCTGAAGATAAAACTTAATTGCTGTAGTAGAATACAATTGCCTTGTTGATTGATTGATTCTAAAAAACCAATGACTATATATATTGAATCCAAAAGATGTGAGTATGAATAGACATGATTCATCATATCGATGAGTCATAACTATTCGTACTAACATATTATAACTATCATTTTATGCACGTATTAAATCACATATTAAACTGCATAACCAAGCGCATGTTTATAGCTGACTATTTTAATTAGTATCGGCAGTCACAATATTATCGTGATTGTTATATACTAATAGTCACGATAGTATCACGACTGTTAATATATAATAGTCACTATACTAATGCATATCGATAATGTAGTCGACTATTAAGTCAACCGATTCAATATTATGTCATTTCA
>MU226893.1:381138-400245 GCA_018584345.1 Thuja plicata
AAATTGCATGTACTTTTTATTGTATTATTTTACAATATATTGAAAAGATCATTTTTTAATTATTGCAGTACGTCCTACCTCTATCCCTCCCACACCAATTTGACAACAGTGTTAAACAAGTTATATATGATCTTAAAAAATACATGAGGTGGTTATCATCTAAAGAAATTGATAAAAAAGATTAAAAATATTGGAAGAGAAAAATTCCCCTCATTATGTGTGAAATGCAAAAGTGTCTACCTCAAACTTTTTTCAGTGCTCAAGGACACTACCTCATACATCAAGTTGAGAAAATTTAATTGTATGGACCTGTACAAACTAGGTCAATGTGGATGGTTGAGAGACACTTGAAATTTATGAAGGGCTTGGTTCGATAAAGAGCACATCTTGAGGGTTCTATGGTGGAGGGATATATGGTATACCAGAATATTATGCCCTACATACCTGTCCCTATATTTTATGTGTAAAATGTTGGGTACCCTCTTTTCGCTTTGGCTCTTGCCTTATTTTATTTGCTTTATTTGTTTTCTTCTCTAGGATTTTCCTCCCATGAGGTTTTTTTTCTTTCTACTTTTGTCTTCTTGTGTCTCCGGGACCCAGTCCTAGAGTTTGTTCTTCCAGAGCCAGATTCCAGACTCCAGGATTTTTTGTCATGATGTCTTCTTCTCGCAAGAGGGTATGGTTGCATGGAATCCCCAGGCCCGGAGTCTAGAGGTTTTCTTATTTTGAGGTTTATGGGGAGAAGTGTAACTTTCTTTTACCTTGGGTATAAATATAAATTACACAACACTTTTACAGTTACCACGATTAAAACACTTAGAGCTTTCAGAGATTCCTAGGTGATTAAACTATGATTAAGCTGCAAATTACTCTGTTCTTAGTGGTTGATTACAAGATAATTTTTGGTGCTCATTAGTGATCGTTCAAAGGTTGAGATTTTTTCAAAAGCGCTCTTGGTGCCCTTTTCCCCTTGCTTTCCTACATGCTTCTAGGTAGGTTTTCAAGTTTCTACTTTTTTTTCTTTCTAGTTTTGTTTCCATTTTGTTTTCTCTAGTTTTGCAGTTTCCATTTTTCATGTTTTGCTTCTGGTTTGCCTCCCGTTGGTGGGTTGGCTTTGCCAGAGGTTTGTCTTCCCTCTATGCATTTGTAAGCTAGTGTTTATAATGTACATTGTCTAGGGTAGGCCTTGGGCCTTTGTAAATGTGTATAGTTAGGTAAATAGTCTGTAAAAAATTTCTAAATTTTGTAAATACTATGTATTTTAATGTATATGTGTTTTGGCCTTTATCCCTCAGTGAATTCATGTATATATTTTGTGTGTATCCCTTTAAAATGGTGAGTTCCTCACATTCTCTCATGTGTTTTCACTCGCCATGTCGAGCTCGTCAAGACGGAGTCACCACGGTTTGAACTTGACACCACACTAGTTCGAGCCATGGCAACTTTCTCTCTCCTCTATCTCATCACCTAAATGGCAGGGTAAATTCCCCATGAGTGGGAATTCAAACCATGTCCCATCTGGCATTCAATTTTACCCTATGTCAGCCTACTTTTCTCCATTAATCCCTTTATGTCACCTATCACGTGACCATGTGCCAACCCACATCGGCCAAGTACAGTTTCCCTTTGGTCACATCAACACGGTAATGGATAGTTTATCCGAACTCCAGGTCTCGAACAATCCCTTGTCTTTTGTTTCCCCTTGTCACCTTGTTCAACACCCCAGAATCCTACTCACATCTATTTTAAGTATTCTAGGATTTTCTATGTATGCTAACACTTGTTGGACAGGTACAGGGTGGTGACGATTTCCCTGGAGTTCCTAGTATTCTTTTATATATACCATGTTCTAACAGTTCTCCGGTCTTGTAGGTTGTGAATAAGCTAATCAAGATGTCTGAAGTAATCACCCCTCTTGATATCCTAGAGCTACCTACCACTTCCACTTGGGCGGCCACAAAATCAAGGCTGAAAAGATGCTAGCGAAGCTGCCCTTAACATCCAAATATCCAAAGGAGGGTATTAGCTCAACAAAGACTGGATTTTCCAGGATTGGGAACAGTTGGTGAACTTGGAAATGGGCCAAGCCAAGTAACACCATGGGATTATTATCCCCAAATATAGTGGTAACTTAGCTTCTCAAATCTCTATCAGGTAAATGATGCTTTCATTTACCACAACATCCTAACACTTACTCAGGATTTTGGGTACCGATTCTCACAGGCAAAAATGAATTTGGCACCTATGGCCACTATTTTATTTAGTTTCCGCACCACACCTACATTCTGGTGACCTGCTTCTCCTGGAAGCTCCATCTTCTTCCTGGGTATTGCGGGGATAGAATTATTCTTTTAGAGTTATACCGATAGATGATGGATCTGCACGCCTTCTTTACATTGAAGAAGGTCATCAATGTCCCATTCCTATTTTCATGCAGGAATTATACATGCAGCCTCGCCACGGCAAGGGAGGCAGATAATGAATTGAAAATCCTGGGACTAGTGGAATTCCACCATGCTAGGAAAAATTATGATCCTCTGGGCAAGACTGCCACAACACTTCCCTGGGCATCCCCACCACATGAAATTGACATTGAAGATTTTTGGGCAGACTGCCAAGACAATTTTGATCTTTGGGCCTAAAAACACTCACAGATGAGCAAGGGACTCATGAAGGCACTCGACCTTTAGAATTTTCTGAAGGGATTTTCAGATGACGGTCTGCTAGAAGACCTGACATATAAGGGGCATGGGCTAGATAAGTTAAATCTCCCTCTGGTGGACTGGGCCACCCCTAACGACTTAACAATTGAAGGGTTATGTCACCCTATTTTGGAAGAAAGTCACCAATATTTTTCTTGGGCATGTCCCAAGAGAAATAAAAAGAAACTAGTGGTTCATAAGGCCACTCCCTCCTCCGTCGGTGCTGGACCTACTCCATCTTCTGCCACCGTCGGACCTAGCACTAGCAAAGGAAAAGATAAGGAGGGCGCCTAAGCCAAGGTACCTCCCCAAGGTCCCACCCCTATAATGGTAAAACTATAGAAACAAATGGAGTCGGCGAGGGTAGTCAACCAGGAGCTAAGCACACAGATGTCTTTCAGCCTCCTCATTGCTCCACTTGCGTTAGCTCGCCCGGGGATATCTTCATCGTTGGTCACAATGATGAGTAGGCAGACTTTTGCTAAGGTGGATTCTACCAGTATTCTGGATACTTGGGTCCCATTAATGAGAAATAAAAAGAAGAAGGTGACCCCCACACTAAGCACAGGTGTCGGCCCTAGTATGCCAGGTGTACCCCCAGTTGATGTTAGCTTAGATTCCCCCGCACCAGAAAATATTTCTGACTCCTCGCCCCTGCGTNTAAGGTGGATTCTACCAGTATTCTGGATACTTGGGTCCCATTAATGAGAAATAAAAAGAAGAAGGTGACCCCCACACTAAGCACAGGTGTCGGCCCTAGTATGCCAGGTGTACCCGCAGTTGATGTTAGCTTAGATTCCCCCGCACCAGAAAATATTTCTGACTCCTCGCCCCTGCGTGATAACTTTGATGAAAATTTCTCAGTGGAGGAGCTCATGGACCTCCAATAGGGTATAAGTCATGTGGTAGAGGAGATCACCACTCAAGATAAGGAAGAGGCCCCCGTAGGAAAAGAAATCCTAGAAGAAGCAGTATCAGAACAAGAAGCCCGGGACGAAGCACAAAAGGAGCCCAAACGGGAAAAGACACCAGTCTAAGAGACCAAAGATACACCAAGGCAACACATAGATGAATAGTCAATGGTAGGGGAACCCATACCTTAAGGATCAACTATACCCCCTTTCATCATGTTCTAGACACCTTTGGTCACCCCGGGTGATCAAGTGCCCTAGACCACATTTGGTGAGGTAGTAACCACGGCCGCATTATTAAATTTTATCCAGAGACCTCACCTACCCCCATAGGATATTCTGATGGAGGAAAATGTTCCAGTAGAGGAGGCCAATGAAGCCCAAGAACAACAACAGCAGATTAACCAGGAAGTCCCGGACAATGTAAATACAAGTTCAGCTGACGCTGCGAGGGATGAGGAAGTCCCCAAAGATACAAGCAACATTGAGTCTAGAGAAAAGGTTTTAGACATCACCATAGAAGACGTCAGCATAGTAGAAAATACTAAAGGTTCTGAAGAGCAATAAAAGGAATGAGAGCAAGAGAAGGAGAAAGAGCCTAAAGATAACATACATTTTGGGAGCACACCACTAGATTCCAAAGGGAATCCTGATGCACAGATCTTAACAGCAAAGCCATCCCAACCACCCCAATGGCTGGTAGAATTAAGGAAAAGCAAAGTCCCAGTGATCGCATCAAGCCCTCCACTCTCTTTGGCCAAAATGATGGCCAAAAATGCAGAGGCCCAAAATCCCAAGAAAGCACAGACAATCCATACTCTCTAGATTGGCCTAACAGGAAGCACAGTTGTGACTATTGCAACACCCCCTCTAGGTGTAGATGTAGCGGCCATAAGGCCCAAAGACTATAACATCACAGAAGTGGAACTGGGGAAAAGAGACAAGCAAGGTGAACTGGACTTGCTAAGAGATGAAACAAAAGTGGTATAGGCTAGATACATCAAGCAGGGCTAGAAGATAAAGGAGGAAAGAGAGACTAATGACAATCTCCTCACCCTCCTGGTAGAACTAACATAGCCTTTGGCTGAGGTCCACCCCAAAACCCCTTCTTCTAGATTGCCGCTTGCGCAGGGTGACATGGATTCTCTCCGGATCATGAAGAAGAAAGCATGAGCTGTAGATGGGTGGGTTGTCAAGAAAGTAGCCACCATGAGACAATTTCTAACAGCATCCCTCCTAGACCTTTATCAGGTTGAAGCTCTTCTTAGTTGGGCAAATGGCTCTACTCTTATATGGGAGCAAGATTTAGTAAAGTATGAAAAGTGGAAGGCTGGGTTGGAAGAAATTTGCAACATAGGAGAAGAAGCTGCCACAAAGGTGGGGATTTTGGGAGACGAATCATATGATTCCCTCCAAGCCTAGTACTCTAGACTTGTCCTCAGGATTGAGCTATGCAAGGAACTGGTAAAGGCCTTAAAAGAGAAAGTGGCAGCAGCTCAATACCCCTTGGGCCTATTTCAAGAATTTGTGGCTAGAGTATCGCAATTCGATCCCTTCACCACCAGAACATGTACTCCAGAGGACTAAATCCTCAGTAAGTTTGATGAATGGATGGATTCCCTGTATCTGCCTACCAAAGATTTTGACCAGGGAAGGTTATCTAGATTATCCAAGATAATGATCCAGTCGCATGATGCCATCAAGATGGTGGATGAATTTCGAAACAAGGCCAGAGATGTTGAGGAAGCATTGGAGGCTGTTCGTAGTTAGTGGGATAGTATCAGAGACATAGATGAAGAAAGCATAAGCCAAGTGCTGGAGGCTTGGAAAAAACCATAAGGAACAATAAATTTTTTCAGAGTCTGGAGAATCTCACCAACCATGTATTGGTTGTATTCTTTATTATTTGAGGTGCAAGCTTCCGGATCCTGGAGTTTCAGATCCCACAATTTTTTATTCTTTAAGTGACCCATGTCCTGGTTCCCAAAGTTGATCGGTTACTATCAAATGATTAATAAAGATGTCAGAAAGAAAGTAACTACAACAAGGAGCGTCAGCTCAACAAGAGGGTTCTGATAGGTGGTCTTCCCAAGGCATCATTCCAATGTAACACCTGGTGCATCAGAGATAGGGTACTACTTTCCCATTAATGAGGCATGTAGCCTTGATCCCTGAGGGATCTGATTTCTTCCTTTCTCCTCTTGACTCCCTATGCAAGGCCGATTCTTCCACTCCTCTTTTCTTATCTTATTCTTTTGACATGTCAAACCTTTTCCATCTTTAGGTCTTTTGTAGCATGGCGCAGGTAGTACCGGCCACTGGAAATAGTATTATATTGTTAAGTGTAAAGTAAGTTGGGTCAGTTTTAGGTCAAAACTTGTGTATAAATATTAAGTCCAACCTCATTCCAAGGGGCGGTGAAATTGATGATTTTGTAGTCCATATCTATTAGCCTTTCAGTTTTTCAGTTCTTAGTTGTAGAGCTCAATGCTCCTTAGTTTTAGAAGCCTTCAGTAGTTAAATGCTCCCCTGGAGCCACCATGGTTGCACACACCAGTGCCTACTGGAAACTTGTTAATGAAGAAGGAAGGATTCTATCAATAATGTTATTAGCATTCTGATCTCTAAGTTAATGGTATTTTATGTTGCATATTCTTCATGTCCCTTGCTCTGATATTTTAAGTAGATTAATGACCTTCTTTGCCTCCGCTATTGATCAAATATGAACTGATGGTTTTGTATTTCTTCAGTATTTAGTGTAGCATGTTAGAGCTTGGTTGATGTTTTGAATGTTTGGCATGACTATAGGTAGATGAAGTATTCCTAACTCTGCAATAGCTTTTGAATTTTATTTGGTAAAGCTAATGAATTCTTGTAGAAAACCCCACTCACTCAATTCCCTGAAGAAGACAAGCCAAGATAACTAGCTATCCCCCTCAAAAAAAATAGTCACATTTCCCAACTAAGCTCCTGCACTGTCGATACCCAGCTCTCACGTGCTTGAAGCCCCAAGGAATCTCATTTCCCCAGACAACCTTTATGGGTGAATTTTTCTGGTACCCCAGTACCCAGTGACAACTTACATCTATTGGTGGACCCGGTCACAAAGTCCCGTCAATAGAAACTAGCACTAGAAGGAGGGCATGAGGTTGTCCCCCTCTAAGGATTCTGATTTTACATTGCCCGAGGGTTCCCCAAGACATAGTTTTAGGAGTCAGACCTTTAATGGGATTGGATCATTTTCACCTGCGAGATTCAAAAGAGTCCTTAGATCAACTCCCAATCTAGGAAGGTTTGTCGAACTCGAGCCTCCCACTCGAAAGAAATGGACACCAAAAGCCAAACCAGCCACCATTGTCTGGGGCTCTAGCACATCCCAAAATACCCAAGTCCCCTAGATGACCCTAGGAATTAATGTTCTGCTTAGTCAAAATCCAACACCCCTGATGGCTGCGTACTTTGGAAATACTAGGTCCCTAATGGGAACTTTTCTGAGTGCAGCCAATGATCTTCCTGCGCACCCAAAAAATATTTGCCCCCGATATGAGCATTTAGGCTCACACACTGCAAAAGAGCATCTGCAGGCATACAAAGATGCCATTAATTGACACCAAATCCAACATCAAGACATTGTGATTCGGATGTACCCTTTGTCCCTGGGACAAAATGAGCTGAATTGGTACCTTAACCTTCCCGCCAACTCCATTAATAGTTGGTAGGACATGGAGGATGCCTTCATGGCTCCCTTCTGCATGCATGTGGACCCAACATGGTCCCACAACCAGTTCATCTCTATCAAGAAGGAATTGAATGAACCTCTTGTAGCATTCAACCACCAGTTCCAACACACACTGAAATGATGTACGGGTCCCTTCATCCCATCTGTGGATGTAACTATCTAGACCTATCTTAATGCGATGGACCCCTTCATTGCCACTCTTCTCTGGAGAACTACCACCCCCAGCGACCAGGATACTTTGGCAAAGGTCTACAACTTGGCCTTAGAGTTGTCCCGTGGTCTTAACAAGTCCCTGGGTGGGATTGGGAAAAGCATGCCACTTAACATGATACCTGGCGAAACTTCTTACGCCCGGGGATATAACCCCAATCAAGCAATGGGTGCCCTTGTGATGGCCATGAATCCCCCACCACCGCTGATAGACCAGTAGGCCTAGTACATATACCCATCGCAAGCCTAGACAACACCAGGTCTAGAATCCTTTCCCTAGAATTAGCCACAGCAAATGCAGCAACCATAGACACAACTTCCTGGAGTACCTTTCTTTCAATCATCCACGGCTAGAGGATTTCCGCCCTTTACTCTGGCAAATGCTGCCACTTTCCTGGGAAACCAACAACAATAGTCATCACACTATGATGCAAATACCTAGTTGACCACCAAGGTTGAATCCCTCTGGAAAATTGTCTACACTGATTGTAGATATGGGTCAACTGAAGGTGGGTTCCTTTGCACCCCATAACACTAATTCCTAGAGAGGGAATATCTTCTCCAGCCAACGGAACAACAATACCAGAGTAAGAAATTACAACAATGAACCTCGGCCCAATCAACAATTATGGAACAATAATGCTAATACCGAAGGTCTGCCTTCAAACCAAAACACCAATTAGGTTGGCACTAGACCATCCCATTTCACGCCCATCACAGACTTCTATCCCATGACCAATTGGTGTAGATTGCATGACATAGGCTCTCATAATGAGGTAAACTATGCCATGCTAGAGAAATTCATCATGATTTCCTAGCTAGATAGACAACAAGCTTCTGATCCTACTCCCCTAGAGCCTCCTATACAAGAGCCCACTCATAGGGCATTTACTTGTGATACCATCTTCTTTGGAACAGACAAGGAAGACAAAGAAGAATCCAAACTATAGGGGTTCTTTAACGAATCTATTCTAGCCTTTAAGGCCAATGCCTTCACCAACCCGCAGACTCCCTACAACACTAGGAGTCAGGCTGGTAAAGGACCAGTTTATACGCCCATGCCTCACAAAGACACCCCTCCTTGGGACAACATGACTGATCAGTTTGTCCCTCCAAAAGGCCCTGGCTCTAATCAAGCTAAGGACCCAACCGAGGGAAGCCACCAATTCCCAAGAGGAAGGTTTGACTTTATGAAGGTGTTAGAACAAACCAACACTTCCATCACCTTGATGGAGGTTTTTCTTAACTGTCCCAAGTAGAAGAAGTCTCATCTGAAGCTCTTAGAAAACCCAAAAATTGTCAGTTGCCCACCAAGGACTATCTCTTTTGAGGATGCCAACGTGGCTGTCTTCCAAGGAAATGCTGGAGATCCTCCCTTCCTACCAGGCTTGAACATATAGGGGAAGAATATACACAACTGCCTAGGTAGATTCTAGGGCTTGGGACAACATCATGCCTTTATCCATATGCCAGAAGTTTAGATTCTGACCCACCTCGTCTAATGGTGTAGTAACCCACCTGGATAAAACTGCTATAAAAATGGTGGGTGAACTAAAGAACATTTGGATTCAACTCATCTAGGACCCCAAGATAGCTAGCATAATCAAAATCTAAGTGGTGGACATCCCACAGACTTATGGGATGTTACTAAGTCGCAATTGGTCCATGTCCCTGAATGGATATTTCTCAACCAACTTTTCCCACTTATGGCTTCCCTGGGAAGGAGAATCTAATCAGATCTGGGTTGAAAGTGAACACTGGATGAAACAAGCCCTCATCAAAGTTGGGAGGGTGAATGAGGTCCTCTTCTCTGACACTTCCCCCAAGGTGTACCAACCCCTTAAGATCTTAACATTTGATTTCACCCCTGGGGAGGACCCAATAGTATTTTAGAGAACCTGGGACCTGGAAGAAAAATTAAGGATTGAGGTTAACTCTCAAGGTGTTGCAGCGACCCCCACCATACTTTTCTCTGACACTTGGCACTGGGTGCATTATCAAAAACATTCTAGGCTAGAGTGTGAGTCTTTCCTTGTCACTGCTACCCGACCCATCAATGCCCTCCAGAAGAAAGAACATACAACTGATTCCCCACGACCCAGCGCTTCTACTGACAACACCTTTTTGGCACCATTTGTCTAGGGATCCCAACCAGAAATCTCTCTAGAGGCAAACCTCACCCACGTATCATCAGCGCCAGAGGAAACTCCTCCCAACCTTCCCAAAAACCATCTAAAAACCACTTCATCTTCCCAACCCCAGACAACAAGCGATGACTTTTGGACCCTTAAGTTCGATGGGTCTCGACCCAAATAGGGTTGTGGGGCTAGAGTGGAATTGATCAACCCACAGGGGAAATCCTTCCTTGCATCCTATAGGCTGTAGTTCAACTGCATGAATAACATCACGAAGTATGATGCTTTGGTCCTTTGACTCCTATTTGCACTAAGGAAAGGAATCACTCACCTTTGGGCCCTGGGTGATTCAGAGTAGATTGTAAAGTAGATCTGGAGTCAATACACCTGTCATGATAAAATTCTAGCCGCATACCACAACCAGGCATGGAGCCTTATTGAAGATTTTTATGCCTTTGGCATTGATCTTATTCCCCAGAGATGGAATTATGTCCCAAATTCCCTTGTCATTTCTGCTAGCACACTTGAGCCAATGGCTGGCTCCCAACTCCAAAAATTCTCTGTTACGATGATCCCCACCCCATCCATCCAAGACAATGTCACCCATTTTTTAGTTCTTTGAAAATGATCAGCATATCCTAGCCTTCATGGCCAATTTTGGAGTCTTTGAGGACCAAATAGTGGAAGAGAGAGATCATGATGATACAGGACAGGGTGATGAAGATGATGGGATCATAGACCTACCAACCAACACCATCCCTAAGGGGATGATCACACTTGAATGAATCTTCAATCAGACCCTCAGGGCCAAGAAAAGATATCATCCTCCTCTGAGGGAGGAAAATTTGAGAAAGTGAACATCGGCCAACCCGGTGAAGAAAAAATAATACACATTGACACCTCCTGCTCCCCTGATGAGAAGGAGAAGATTCTTGTGGTTCTCTGAGAATACATTGATGTAATTGTGTGGGGGTATGATGATTTGAAGACATATGATACATCCATCATGACCCATACTATCCCACTGAAACTTGACGCTAAGCCTTTCCAGCAAAACCAATGACCAGTCAACCCAATGATCAAGCCTCTGATTTATCAAGAGGTTCAAAAACTATTGTCAGCCTGGATAATCTTCCCAATCCAGCATACTACGTGGGTTGCCAACCTAGTCCCTATAAGGAAGAAAAGTGGTGAGATCCACCTTTACGTGGATTTCTGAAATTTGAAAAAAGCCTCCAAGAAAGATAATTACCCTCTACCCTCTCTGGATGAGGTATTTCAAATCGTGAATGGATCACAAATGATGTTCTTCTTGGATGGGTACTCCGAGTATAACCAAGTCATGGTTAAATATGAGGATAGAGACAAAATGGCATTTACCACCAAGTGGGGAATGTTTACTTACTGAAGAATGCCCTTTGGCATGATCAACATAGGGGCCACATTTCAGAAGGATATGGACATTGCATTCAAGGGCCTTGTGAACTAGTGTATAATCATCTACATGGATGATTTGACTATCTTTTCCCGAGACAGGCATGATCATTATGCCCACCTCACCCAGATTTGTGAGAGATGTCGCTGGTATGGAATATCCCTCAACCCTAAGAAATGAATATTTGGGATCACTAAAGGGAAGTTTCTCAGGCATATTGTCTCTAAGAAGGGTATATCCATTAACCCTAAGAGATTTGAAGCACTACTAAACCTACAAATGCCTGGTAGCAAGAAGGAATTGAGATCTTTCTTTGGGAAGATCAATTTTGTCTTGCGGTTCATCACTAGATTTGCTGAGATCGTAAAACCACTCAACAAAATGATAAAGAAAGATACCAAAATTGAGTGGAGCCATGAATAAAAGTGGGTGTTCACCCATATCAAATAGACAATTGTGGAGGCCTCACTCTTGGCTACTCTAGATTATTCCCTCCCCTTCTACATTTATTCCTTTGCTTTGCCGCATTCTGCCTTGTCAATCTTGACCCAGAAGGTCAAAGGGGAGGAATGACCAATAGCTTTCATGATCTCCCCCTTCAAGAATGTCAAAGTCTGGTACTCACCTTTGTAGAAATAGGCCTTTTCTCTTGTCTATGCCGTGAAGAAATTCTGGAATTATATTCTCCGAATCAAAGTGCATGCTATCATCCCAGACCAGGTAGTGAAATCTCTACTGATGTAGAGTGAGTTGGGTGAGCGACGGGGGAAATGGATGGCCATCCTCCAGGAATATGATTTAGAAATGCAACCCATGAAGATAGTCTGAGGCCAGGGACTATGTAGAGTGATGGTAGAAGAAACTCTCAACCTCAAATGTCGGACATATACAGTGGAGTCCATCACTCAGGATCCATGGTACACATACTTGGTGTACTTGTTATTAAATAAAAAATGCCCAGAGGGATTACCCTCAAACAAACTTCACACCCTATGGTTGAAAATTGCACACTTCATGATAAAAAATTCCATGTTTTTTTACAGGAACTATGAAGGAGTGTACCTTTGGTGCATTGATAGGGTTTAAGCTGCACAAATAATCAAAGAATTTCATGGGCAGTTTGGAACCAGGCATGGTTCAGCTAACGCCACTACCCATTAGATCCTTTGGGCTAGATACTATTGGCCCTATATCTTTTAAGAAGTCTACACTCATGTCAGGAAGTGCCACACTTGCTAGACTACGGCACATCGTGAGCGGAACTCGGCTATGCCTTTGCATCCGATCTTTGAAGCTAGACCTTTTTCCCAATGGGCATTTGAATTTATTGGGGAAATCAACCCCAACTCATCTGCCAACCACCGATACATTCTAACTACAACCAACTATTGCACCCAGTGGTCTAAAGCAATGCCTTGTAAAAATAATACGGTAGATGTAGTCATAAAATTCCTGGAAGAAAACATTGTCACAAGGTTTGGAATGCCCTTTGCTGTAGTATGTGACAATGTTCCAGTGTTTTCTTTGGCACAACTAATTGAGTGGACCTATGATAGGAAGATCACTCTAAAGTTCTCCAGCAACTATTACCCTTAGGGGAACGGTGTTGCTGAATCAACCAACAAAAATTTACTTGAACTGATCAAACACTTATTAGAACAAAACCCCTAGGACTAGCATCAAAATCTTAGATTCACTCTCTGGATAGATCATATTCAAATTAAGGTAGCCCTGGGGACATCCCCATTCCATCTGGTTTATGGCCAGAACCCAGTCTTTCCCATTAACTTACAGATCCCAGTTTTACAATTTATGCAAGAATTCAACAACTAGGACAATATCATGGAAGTCCAAATTTTGAATATGGTGCGAATGGAAGAACAAAGAGATGCAACCCTTGAACATTTTGTGTGTCACCAAGTAGTAGTAAAATGATGGTTTGATTGAAGAGCCCAGTATAAGGCCTTTCGGATTTTTGACTTGGTCCTCTTGTGGGATAAGGCTCGGGAAAAGAAAGGAAAGAACACTAAATTTCAATGGCTCTGGCTCAAACCATACTTGATATCAGAGATCTGTGGGGCAAATAATTATTGCGTTAGTACCATGACCGAAGAAGCCGTTCCATTGCCCATCAATGGACAGTTTCTCAAGCACTATTTTGAATGAGGTGAGTTTGTCTAGAATTGTACTTTATGTAAATCCTTTGCTTGTAAATCTCTTTCTCGGTGCTCTAGTTGGGGTACCTTGTAAATAGTTCTGTTGGCTATCCTCCGTGACCACCTCCTTTTCCTTCTCATTTTATTTTTGGCTTTTTTCTTTCTTTTTTGGGTTCCCAATGTTTTGCCCTCCCTCTTGTGGACCGGTATGCCTCGCATAACATCTGGTCTCTAGAATGATACCTTTTGCATTATGGTGAACTTGGAATCTATTGTTAGCATGGTGGAATTGGTCTGTGCTCCAGAGTTATTTTGTGAGTTGGGTAACAGACTATGAGAAATCTTCATCGGATTCATCCCCAGAAGTCTGGCAATCAGTTAAATCAAAATTAAAGGAAAAATTAATCGGACCCACTGAGAGTAGATCAGTCGCACTAGCCTATTGTTTTAAGTCTAAAAAACATTTAAACTCCTTCCAGGTCCAAAATTTTCTTCCCCATTTGGAAAATAGGAGTGGATGGAAAGGTGAAAGAAGTACTGCCATTAAAATTTAGCTAAGCTTAAGCTTAATGGTGAAAGGAGTACCGCCTTCCCATCCAAGGAAAGAAAAAGAAATTAAAGAATGGAGAAATCTCGGTATTCAGAGGAAATGTGCAAGATTCAATGAATTTGGCTTGATATGTCTAGTGCCTCTTCTCTACTTCTCCCAGAGGTCATCGGCTTGATTTTCTTTAAAAGAACACACTTCAAAACTAATCAAAGACCAAGGATTTAATCATGTACGGGTCATTTTTCTCAGATGCTTCATCCTTTGCAAGCAGGATGCTCCAAGTAAGGATTGATTCCAATTTTGCTAACCAGAGATTCTGCAGTTCCCAAATCCGCTAAGGCATTTGTCCTAGATAGTTGCCATTTTTTATGCCTTGCATACCCATCCCTACATTTTGTGTGCAAAATGTTGGGTCCCCTATTTTTTCTTTGGCTCTTGCCTTGTTTTCTTTTCTTTCTTTATTTTCTTCTCTGGAATTTTCCTCTTGTGAGGTTTGTTTTCTTTCTRCTTTTGTCTTCTTGTGTCTCTGGGACCCGGTCCCGAAGTTTGTTCTTCCAAAGCCAGATTTTGAACTTCAAGATTTTCTACCATGATGTCTTCTTCTCGCAAGAGGGTATGGTTGCATGGAATCCCTAGGCCCAGAGTCTGGAGGTTTTCCTATTCTGAGGCTTGCAAGGAGAAGTGTAAATTTATTTTACCTTGAGTATAAATAGAAATTACCCACCACTTTTATAGTTACCGTGATTAAAACACTTAGAGCTTTCAGAGATTCCTAGGTGATTAAACTGTGATTAAGCTGTGAATTACTCTATTCTTAGTGGTTGATTACAAGCTGATATTCCATACTAGTTAGTGATCATTCAAAGTTTGAGATTGTTGTAGAAGCACTCTTGGTTCCCTTCTCCCCTTTCTTTCATCTGTGCTTCTAGGTAGGTTCTCTGGTTTCTGCTTTTTGTTATTTTTGGTTTTCTTTTCGTTTTGTTTTCTCTAGTTTTGCGGTTTCTATTTTTCATGTTTTTCTTCTGGTTTGCCTCCCGTTGGTGGTTTGGCTCTGCTAGAGGGTTGCCTGCCCTCTGTATAGTTGTAAGCTAGTGTTTATAATGTACATTGTCTAGGGTAGGCCTCAGGCTTGTGTAAATGTGTATAGTCGAGTAAATAGTATGTAAATAATTTGTAGATTTTGTAAATACTGTGTATTTTAATGTATATGTATTTTATCCTTTGGCCCTCTATGAATTTGTGTATATATCTTGTGTGTATCCCTCTAAACTGATGATTTCCTCACACTTTTTTGTGTGTTTTCACTCGCCATATTGAGCTTATTGAGATAGATTTGCCATAGTTTGAACTTGGCACCTCACTGGTTCGAGCCATGGCGGCTTTCTCTCTCCTCTATCTCATCACCTAAATGGCGAGATTAATTCCCTACAAGTGGGCACTCAAACCATGTCCCATCTAGCATTCAACTTTAACCCATGTCAGCCTACTTGTCACCATTAATGCCTTTATGTCACCTGTCACGTGACCACATGCCAACCCACGTTGGCTGAGTATGGTTTCCCTTTGGTCACATCAACACGGTAACAACTAGTTTATCCAGACTCCAGGTCCTGAGCAATCCCTTGTCTTTCATTTCCCCTTGTCACTTGGTTCAACACCCCAAAATCCTACTCACGTCTATTTTAAGTATTCCAAGATTTTTGATGTATGCTAACACTTGTTGGATAGGTGCAGGGTGGTGACGATTTCCCTGGAGTTCCTAGTATTCTTTTATATATACCATGTTCTAATGGTTCTCCAATCTTGCAGGTTGTGGATAAGCTAATCAATATGTCTGAAGTAATCACCCCTCCTAATAGCCTGGAGCTACTACCACTTCCACCTAGGCGGCCACAAAAACCAAGGCTTAAAAGATGCTAGAGAAGCTGTCCTTAACCTCCAAATATCCAAAGGATGGTGTTCTCATGGTATCCAAGGTGGATTTCAAAGTCTAGGAAATAATAGACACAGATCCCAGACCATGGGCTGAAATGCAAGGCTTGATCCAAGCCGTCTACAGGTTGAAGGCCACCGGGGACAATCTGGCCACTCAACTAGTCGCCTCTGGCATCATTAAGGCAAAAAACTTCCCATGTTTAGTGCAATTGCCAAAGTTAATACTCCAGCTAGCGACTTTGTATAATGCACCTAATTAGACCATTCTACTTTTGAATCCCCAACCATTACAATACCCAGAAACAATTATCACCTTGGACACAGCAACTTTTCCCTCAAGGCTGGGGATACCATAGTTCAACGGGTCCATTATCTAGAATCAAACCTAGACATTGTAGGAGTTTGAGGACACTGCCCGTATCTCCCAAAAACATCTCAATAGCCACTGGCTAAAGTCCCCAAAGAGGGATTATAGGAGGATGAAGATGGAAATTCCCTATGGAGAGTTCAAAGAGCCCGTTTAGGCAGACATTATCTTTTTGTGTAGGATCTTCAGATTATCCCATGCCCAAGAATTCTTGGCATGGATGTACTAGTTTCTTTACTACATCACCACTCATAGTCAGACCTTCAACTAGACAGCCATCATATCTAATCACATGGACATGCAACTAAAGGGTGTCATCCAGCATTCCAAGTTATACATGACATCATACATGCTATGGGCATTAGCCCAACAAAGACCGACTTTTCCATGCTTGGGAATGGTTGGTGAACTTGGAAATAGGCTAGGTCAAGTAACACCATGGGATCATTATCCCCAAATATAGTGGGAACTCAGCTTCTCAAATTTCTACAAGGTAAATGATGCTTTCATTTACCACAACATCCTAACACTTAGGATTTTGGGTACTGATTGTTGAAGGCGGCAATGAATCTGGTCAGTACCTATGGCTGCTATTTTATTCAGTTTCAACACCACACCTACATTTGGGTGATCGACTTCTTTGGGAAGCCCCCTCTTCTTCCCCAGTATTGCAGGGATAGAATTATTCTTTTAGAGTTCTGCCGACAGATGATGGATCTGCACACCTTCTATGACAAGGGAGGCAGACAATGAATTGAAAATCCTAGGACTGGTGGAGTTCCACCATGCCAGGAAAAAGTATGATCCTCTGGGCAAGATTGCCATAGCACTTCCCTGGGTATCCCCACAACATGAAGTTGACATTGAAGATTTTTGAGTGGACTGCCAAGATAGTTTTGATCTTTGAGTCTGACAACACTCACGGTTGAGTAAGGGAATCATGAAGGTACTTGACCTTTGGACTTTTCCTAATGGATTTTCAGATGACGGGCCGCTAGAAGACCTGACATATAAGGGGCAGGGGCTAGATAAGTTAGATCTCCCTTCAGTGGACTGGGCCACCCCTGAGGACATAACAATTGAAGGGGTATGTCACCCTATTTTGGAATCAAGTCACCAAAATTTTTCCCAGGCATGACCCAAGAGCACCCAAAAGAAACCAGTGGTTTGTAAGGCCACTCCCTCCTTCGCTGGCACCGGACCTACTCCATCTTCCGCTGTCGCCAGACCTAGCACTAGAAAAGGAAAAGAGAAGGAGGGAACCTCATCCAAGGTACCTCCCCAAGGTCCCACCCCTATAATGGTACAACTACAGCAACAAATGGAGTTGGTGAGGCTGGTCAGCCAGCAGCTAAGCACACAGATGTCTTCCAGCCTCCTCATTGCTCCGTTGGCGTCTGCTCGCCTGACAAGATCTCCATTGTTGGCCATGATGATGAGTAGGAAGACTTTTGTTGAGGCAGAGTCTACCAGTATTTTGGATATCAGGGTCCCATTGATGAGAAAGAAAAAGAAGAAGGTGACCCCCACACCAAGCATAGCCTTCGGCCCTGATATGCCAGGTGTACCCCCAGTTGACGTTTGTTCGGATTCCCCCGACATGGAAAATATTTCTGACTCCTCGCCCCTGCATGATGACTTTGATGACACTTTCTTAGTGGAGGAGCTCATGGACCTCCAATAGGGTATAATTCATGCAGTGGAGGAGATCATCATTCAAGATAAGGAAGAGGCCCCCGTAGAAAAAGAAATCCCAAAAGAAGAAGCAGTGTCAGAACAAGAAGCCCAGGAAAAAGCACAAAAGGATCCCGAATGGGAAAATACACTGGTCCAAGAGACCAAAGATGCACCAAGGCAACACACAAATGAGAAACTAATGTTAGGGGAACCTAGACCTTTGGGATTAACCATACCCCCTTTCATCATGTTCAAGACACCTTTGGTCACCGTGGGTGATCAAGTGCCCCGGAGCATATTTGGTGAGGTAGTAACCATGGCCACATTGTTAAATTTTGGCTAGAGACCTCACCCACCCCTAGAGGATATTCTAATGGAGGAAAATGTTCTAGCAGAAGAGGCCGATGAAGCCCAAGAATAGTAGTAGCAGATTGACCAGAAGTTGTGGATAATGTAAATAAAGGATTAGCTGACGCTAGGAGGGACAAGGAAGTCCCCAAAGATACAAGCAACATTGAGTCCAGAGAAAAGGTTCCGAACATCACCAAGAAGATGCCAGCATGGAGGAAAATACTAAAGGTTCCGAAGAGCAAGAAAAGGAATGAGAGAAAGAGCCCGAAGATAACGTACATTTCAGGAGCACATTGCCAAATTCTGAAGGGAATCTTGATGCACAAGTCTTAACAATGAATCCATCCCAGCTACCCTAATGGATAGTAGAATTAAGGAAAAGAAAATCCTTGGTGGTCGCATCAGGCCCTCTACTCTCTTTGGCTGAAATGATAGCCAAAAATGCAGAGGCCCAAAAGCCCAAGAAAGAATAGACAGTCCATACTCTCCAGACTGGCCCAATAGGTAGCACAGTTGCAAATATCGCAACACCCCCTCTAGGTGTAGATGTAGCAGCCATAAGGCCTAAAGACTATAACATCACAGAAGTGGCACTGGGGAAAAGAGACAAGCAAGGTGAACTGGACTTGCTAAGAGAGGCCACAAAAGTGATAGAGGCTAGATAGATCAAGCAGGTGTAGAAGCTGAAGGAGGAAAGAGAGACTAATGCCAATCTCCTTGCACTCCTAGTAGAACTAACACAGCCTTTGGCTGAGGTCCACCCCAGAACCCCTTCTTCTGGATTTCCACTTACGTAGGGTGACGTGGATTCTCTCTGGATCATGAAGAAGAAAGCATGAGCTATAGATGGGTGGGCTGCCAAGAAAGTAGCTTCCATGAGACAATTTCTAGTGGCATCCCTCCCACACCTTTATCGGGTCACCACTCTTCATAGTCGGG
>MU226893.1:405414-418496 GCA_018584345.1 Thuja plicata
CCTACCTGATTCACCTCTGAAAGAAGACATAACCTGTGCCAATTTTTTTTGTAGGGATAACTAAGTGTTTGTTTTTTAGTCTTAAACTATCCAATCATAATCATACAAAGAATCCCATGATTTTGCGAAGTTTCTTTGTCCTTGGTAGAACTGTTTACGACTACTGCTTGTGTCACTACTGCTTGATTGAAACTTCGTGTTTGTAAACAAGTGCTTATCACCTTGAAACTAAGATTGCTAATTTGTATCATCATAAAACTGCCCTAAACCTAGAAATTCTATTAGAGAACAGTCCTGATTGTGTCTCAAAATTTGGTTTTTATCTCAAAAACTGAGTCTGTTTATCAAAATTTGGAGTTTTCTCGCGTGAGCTTTCAGAAACCTAGCACTTTCTCAAGCGAGCTAGCATTTTCTCACACAAATTTGGGCACTTTCTTGCATGGCGCAGCACTTTCTCATGTGAATATATAGCCTGGCGTCCAAAACAGTGAGCTTTTTCCCTTTAATTGGTAAATTTTCTTCCTGGTCTGACTTTTGTCTGGGGTTTGATTGCTTGTTTCCCTATTGTCTGTAGTCTGAAACTAATTGTCTCAAGTTGCGAATTGACTGATTCTTACAAGCAAGTGCATCAAGATAATTTTATAATGTCTAAAAGCAAAGAAGATATTCTTAGGGAAACTTTATGGAAACAACTTCAAACTTTGGAATCTGAACTCCAATGATTAAAGGGGGAAAAGGATACTTCATCCGATGAATCCTTATTAAGATCAACCTAACCTTTTCCATTTGATCATGATTCTCACATCTCTCCACTTTCTTCCAACATGGATAAATCTTGGTATGATAATCCCAACTTTGATCAAGAGCAATTTGATGACAATCCCAATTTTGATCCAGACCAATTTTACAACAATCCCAACTTTGATCAAGAGCATGTAGAGGAAGTCACGACAACATCCGATGAGATCCCTTTCTATCAGCAAAAGAAGGATATTGTAAGTCAAGAAGTGACTAATTATCCTTCAGAGATAATCTTTACTCCTTTGGGACAATCTTATGAATCTGCATTGGAAGAACTTCTTGAGAATGACCTCATCACATTGCCTAAAATCATGTTAATTGGATCCACATTCTTCAGTAACTACTATGCATATCATTGACACAATAAGCATGAAACTTCATCTTGCATGGAGTTGAAACATAAAATCCAAGATCTCATAGATGATGGAATAATCGAAGTGGAAAATCCTAATGAATAACCTAGTGAAGATACTAAACTCAAGCATGATTAATATCAGGAACCTATGTCTAGCAATGGTTCCCATCTCACATCTACTTCTTCCACCATTCCTCCATATCCTAAAGCTTCATCATCTGTATCAAGGATTGAACCTAATGATGACTATGCCTACCCTCAAGGACTACCTCTAAAAGAGATCCAAGCTAATCCGCATACGAATGCAAGTCCTTCTCAGGCTTCAAAGATCATAGACCCCAAGCTTCCATGTGCTTTGACACTTATCATTCCTATTCCAAATGACTACCCATCAGCGTGTCAAGAATCCCATATGCAAATCAAAACTCCTACCTCATCCTTAGAAGTGGATTCATGTCAGGAGGAGAATCCACAATGTGAGGAAACAAATATCAGTTATGATCAAGATCAAGACACCATCCATCTTAATCCAATGGTTGACCAGTGTCGCATATCTCAAGAATCCCATGATAATTTTTTCATCCCCTTCCTTCTCTTCCAAGAACATCCTCTATCTCCCAAGCAAGATCAAGATATCCTTTCCACCATCTCTAATGAACCTATTGAAAATCAAAAGAAAGGTACCCTTTATACACCGTCTAAAGATCCTTGTCAAGATTCGAGCATCCCTTCATCTCCTTGTCATGCTCCTCCATATCCACCTTAAGAAAACATCGTTCCTCCAAATCCCTTGCAGAAAAATAAATCCCCTGAAGCTTCAGCTGCTCCTATCAAAGCTACTCATGCACTTGTTGATATAAAGATGAATTCTAAAGAAAAGAGCCTTGGTCATGTAGCTCACTCTAAAGATGTTGATATACCCTCCACATTTTATATCCCTCGATTTAAATGTAAGCATCATTCTTCTCCATCCTCCAATTCTATCCTTGGCCCTTATATCCCAAATCTTAGACCGTCAAACCTTCCATCTATATTGGGTCCTTATGTCCCCCCATCTACCATGCCTATCAATACTAGCTTGTCATCCACTTATCCTATCTCCTATCAAGATCAACAAAGACATGCATCTTTGAAAGCTCCCTATCAACCCCTCCATATGAACYAGRCATATYGRCCCTATTCATCCAYAATTCCTAAGTCTTTTGSAAGSAATTTGGWTGTGCAAYKCAAAAATYAGAAATATAAGAATCCACTTACATATGAATATCACTATGTCCCATCTAATCGACATGTGACTACAAATAAAAAGGAAATATTCAAGAGACCACAAAGGTCCACTGAGAAAAGAACCAAATCAAAGAAAATATGGGTTCCTAAATCCATTATGAAAGCATTGTGTTCTAAATCATCTGATGCAAATAAAAAATTAAATGCTATATGGATTCCCAAGTCTCTTCGCAAGGACTTGGATACCAAAAAAAAAAGAAAAAGTTATTTGGATTCCCAAGTCTCTTTTAAAAGACTTACACCAAAAGAACAATCAGAGTTGGCATCCAAGCTTCCAAAGTCTTTCACTTCATCTCCATCTAAACATCTCCCATCTTCTAACTCCATCTTGGGTCCTCGCGTACCAAGATCCATATCCACTCATCCATCAATGTCTCAAGCTATTCCATCCACTTTTCCTCCATTCATCCACTACCCTTCAAAGGGTGTGTCAATGTTGATCTTGTCACCTACTATTCTTCCATATTGGGTCCTTACATTCCTTCTTTTTCTCTCATCCAATCGATTGCATAAAATCTTGGCCTCCATCTTCCTTATTCTCCATTTCATCACCCTATCAACATCTTTGAGCATACTTTCAGCGATTGTGGCCTATTATAGCATACCTTTCAAAGGATCACTATCCAAAGAGAAAGAAGCTTAAAGTTCCTACATAAATTCAAAAATCAAAAAAATAAAAAAATAAAATAAAATAAATAAAAATAAAATAAAATAAAAAAATGAAAAAGTGCCTTGGTGAAAACCTAGTAAACATGCACCTTGGTAGAAAAAGTAAAGAGAAATAAATTTGTCCTATGGTGAAAACCACTTCTTGTGGTGCCTTGGATAAGTACCATGATGAAAACCTAGCAAACAGGCGTCATGTGTAATTCCTCCTACTTACACTCTTCACTTGGGGGCAAGTTTCTTCCATGTCATGTTCTCCCATCACATCTTACATCCAGCTAGCTCATGAACATCCATGTTCATTTTTCTAATCTTGACAAGGTTGAGCCTATCCATGAGCATCATGTATCCTGACATTCATGATTCCTTCCATCAACCTATTCACTTTTGTATGCTACCCTATCGTGATCTTGCTTATCCCAAGCCTATCCTTCCTATCTCTGTGCATTCCTATCATAATCCAAAAACATCTAATTATACCTCCATCACCCCTTATCCTAATTACGCTTTCATAGCTATGTCCTATCCAAAATTGACCCCTTGGTCTTGATCAAAATAGAAAAATGTTTCTCATAAGTCTCTTGACATGTCCATTCTTTTGGACCACATGCTTTCATGACATCAGGTCATTATCTTATATGCTCTTCAGCATCACTCCATGAGCCTACATTGCTATATTATTTTTTCCCTAGCTTGGGAAATCTTGAAGAGACTATCCTTGAGGGTTGCATTCACCCTCTTCATCCATCATTGGCTATCCATCTCATACATCAGCTTTTTAATCCATCTGCAATGTCCTACACCTTGCTAGACATTGGGGGCAAACCATTGTGATTTTTCTTGAAATCGAGTAATCTCTAAAAATCTAAAAATTTGCTTTCCTTCTTTAGTTTGCTTTCCTGCTTTAGTTTTCTCATGCTTTCACTCTCAATCATCTTTGAGATTTTGTTCGAATTCACATGGATTGAAACTGGTCACACTCAGGGGCATGTTCCTTATCTAGGGGGCATTGTCTTATCTTTTGGAGTCTCTCCTCTTGCATCAGTCACCAATGGATCTCACAGTGTCTGCCTGCTGATGCTTCGTAGAATTTCATCTCTCCTTGAGACTCTCTTTTGCATCAGTCACCAGTGGTTCTCACTGAGTCTTCCTGTTGATGCCTAGATCTTGTCATTGATCTTTCTACTTGAGAATATTTCTTACGTCAGTCACCAGTGATTCTCACTACGTCTACCTACTATCGCTACTACTGAGATTTCTCACATCGACTCGATATCTTCATGTTCAACTTCAATATATTCATTACTTGGGGGCATGGTTCCCCACTTTGATCGTAATCTTGTCAAAGGACAACTCTCTACTGGCACAAACTGATGTTTCTCAACACCTCGATCAAACAATGTTTTTCAACACTCTCTTTGGACACATCTATGTTTTTCAACACACATTAGATATATCACAACATAAACATCTCTCGATAGCAATCAAACACATTACAACCACAAGAACAACAGTGTTTCTCAACACCCCAAACCTAGACACATTCATAAACTTTAAAACATGCTGAGTTATGATTGAACATTTCTTCATATGATGTCTATTCTCATGAATTTCATTGATATTTTCTTTGTCTACTGCTTGTGGGTGTGGTTTCGATGATCTGACAGCGTTAAATAAATAGGGTGTATGTGATAAGAGCTTCTGCATTAAGGTGGAAAAGCCTCACATCCCTTGATCTTGTTTACTTGTACGCCAAGGGGAGGTTGGAACTATCTCCTTGACTGTTACTTCTCTATTTGTCTACTTGTATACTCTTACTATATCAAACTGGAAACAATGTTTAGGTCATCTTGGCTTTTGTGCCTGGGTGCTTATGTTCATTTCCTACATTTTATCTGATGAAAGTCATATTCATATTCTTATGGTCACAGTGGCACCAGTAAGGATTGTATTGACTCTAATGTTATAAAAATACTCGATGATGATTATATGATGATTCCAACAACCAAGTCCTAGGGTTGCATTTGCATTTTAGGCTTGCATTTAGCTTAGGCTTGCATTTGCATTTTAGGATTGCATAGTGATGGTTTTGGTGCTGTCTTCATTTGTCTTCTCATTCTTCAAAGTCCCTCATCTTTTATCCTGGCTTCCTCTCAACTGCACAAGTGTCCGGTCCTCGCTCTCGATCTTCGTTCATATTCTTTTGGTTAGTACTTGTTGTATATTGAGATATCCTACATTATATGATTAGTACCATTACATTAATTGCATTACATTCATTTCTAAAAAGTGCATTTCCATACATTCATTTGCATTTATATATCCATAAACATGTGCATCCATTATAAGCATAAATCAAATCATACATTGCATTTATTCATCTAACATATATCATTGTACCACATTCATTCATACATCAATAAAACATGTGCATAAACATTAGCATATTCATCCATGGCATACATTTCTAATCCATACATCTAAATCATATAAGAAACATCTCATATGACATATAAATCTAATGCAATATATAAACAAGTACAATGATGTCAAAATCGAGCTCATATATATATATCGATCGGTCAAATGTACAAGGGTGCTACTTAAGCACAATATATAAAAATGGTGGTACACTATGTATGTCAAGGTATCTCATCTAACCACCCAATGGAGGTGGAGGGGGTGGCATACCTTGCTGCTAAGGAGGTGGTCTTGGTGGAGGTGGTAACGGTGGAGCGACCTGTGCCCCTACATACTCTGAAAATGGTTGAATCTGATCTGCTACCTCAAGAACTACAATCGTGTAAGTAGCATAGTAATAAGATGCCTAAGAAGCCTCATACCTCATCTCTATCTGTGATCTATCTAGTGCCTCCTGTAACTCCCATATCTCTCGGTCTCACTCAGCTATCTGAGTCTCCTGAATAATCACCTATGTGTGGAAGTCATCTCGCTCCCTCTGCAACTATCTACCTCTCTCTTGAACCCTCCGGAGTGCCTCTTGCAACTAGGCTACCTATTTTCCCACCAATGGATCAATTAGAACAGCATCAGCCATGACGGTGTCCTCTCTCTACTCAGTGGCTCTCTCCTAACTACCACTGGTCCCAACACCTACATCTGACCCCATGGGTTTAATAGGGATATCAGTCTGGGAGGTCCTGGGTCGTACTACCCTCTCCTACTATTACAAGGGTGGCTATTGTACCTGTTGCTGCAAGGGCAGTTGCTGTGCATGCTACTGTACATGGGGGATTGGGCCAATAGGATCTATATACCTAGGGGATGGATGTGCTAATAAGTGGTCCCCATATGCAGGTATCATACCTGCATTCATCACTCTGACCATATAATCCCACCTAGCTGGTGGTACTCAAGCATCTATAATACTCTGGCCTTTGTGTAGCTGTCTCTACCAACCCTTCTTCATCTCATCGATGAATTAGGCGTAAGTACAAAACTCTTGTGAGACATCTTGAGGTCTCCCAAATTGGCGCAACACTCGTGTGAGAAAGAAGCACTCAATAATACTGATGGTACGCCTGATTAAAGGACATGAACAAAACATATAGGACAACTCATGTCGTGCATCATCCCATACCTCTATGGCTATCCAAGGCCACCATATGACTGCTGCCATGTCATCTATCTGAGCTCACCACTGCTCTATATTACCCACCATGGGCTGGGTCATAGGACCTGTGTATCTGTATATATACAGCTCCAAAGGCTTTTATGTGTCATGGAATATTGGCCTACATATGGGAAGGTTCTCCCAAGCCCAGATCTAAAGAATGATGACTCCCACTGCCATGGTTCATGCACCTCGATACACAATCTCGTGTATCTCATGATACATCTGAGCGAGCATACACTCGCCCCATATGAAAGTAACTACAGGTGTGGCTAGCATCCTCTACAACATACCTCCCCAGCGGCACTCCAATCTATGCTGACCTTGACTAGGCACCAAGTGGAAACTCAAAAAAAGCACCAACACAATCGTTAGTGGGTGATCTACGTCGTAGCTGTGAATCAAATCCTCGTATGAGATGGCCCGACCCATCACTAGATCATCCTGAAAGACTACTCTTAGTGCCAATGTCCCTGCTCTAGGCTGAGTGTCATACTCCACATGAGCTCCATGAAAAGGCACTCTTAGAATCTTGTAAATGTGCTCGGGAGTGACTGTCATCTCCCCTTGCAACAAGTGAAATGTGTTTGTCTCCAAATGGAAATGCTCAACTAGTGTGCCCAATAGACCATGATTTACCTGAATATTAGGTGCATCACAAAGGTATGATAATCCGAGCCCGTCAATATGGGCACCATCAACATCTGATAACCTCTGCAGTAAATCACCCATGATAGGATGATGTGACCGGAACCCAATATCTTAGAATTAAACCTGCAAAGAAAGCAACAAAATTAGATCAGTATCTCAACATGATGATTTTTCAAAGCAATGACAGCAAATGTAGCTATGGACCTATCCTAAACATAGTTTTAAGGCATTGCAAGTGGCTTACTTTGCGGCATAAAATTGACAACTTTTTTGAGTTGAACAAGTTTCCCATGCAAGGAAACTCTTTTCTCGCGTGAGCTTTCTAACTCACACGAGATAGGATGTCTTCCCACATGCATTTTGCATGAGCACAAGGGAGGGACCCACACGAGGAATCCCTAACCTATGCGAGGAATCTAATTCCTCATGCGAAAGGAGATCTAGGCCGATGCAAGGAAACTGTTCCCTCGCGCGAGCTTCGACGCGACAGACCCTAAAAAGGTTGAAAACATGCTAAAATGCATTAAAATTGATAAAAATTTGAAATGCAGGATAATGTCTCGATTACTTACAGGTGCGTCATACTCTGATGGTCGGTTGTGTCATCAGGAGTGCTCAAATCGGTGTGTGCATGGGAATGCTATCAATGTCAGCTAGAGCTCTCACCATCGCTAAAGTCAAAGGTGAATAATGATTTGAAAATGACCCCTCCGGACCTTATATAGCCTTTGACCTAATTTTTAAAAGTGCTCCATTTTCTGCAAAAATTGCACCCTTGGCTAAATAGACCGTTTTGATTCCATTTTCGTGATCGAAATCAAAATTTGACACTCCTAAGTAGTTCAAAATCATTTTTTAAAATTTTGGGACCAGCACGATCGGACGCTTGTGCAGTCAATTTTCTGACGTCGCTTTCTTGTCAGAATTATCTCTCATCATGATTTTCTTGGCTTCTACAATCTTTTCATCAAAGTCAACTCTATTCAAACTTGGTCAACTATGGTCAAACCTAGTCAGCAGGACCTCTTGATCGCTCTAAATCGATTATGTCTCTCTCTAATTTCTCTGGATCTTCGATCTTATTTCTATCTGTGATTTCTCACTCTCATCCTCTATATGATGTGTCATCTTTCAATTTCGCTCCCGAGGGGGCTGGATGATTGCATCATTAAATCTTTTGCATTATTCTCAAATTAGTCTGATCTAAATCAAAAGTCCCCATTGCTAGAAGCATCTCATCACTTGGGGCATATTCAGTTTTTTGTACGTTATGGTCAAAATTGGACATTCCATGATCTTAAATCTCTAGGGGCATCTTGATGTCTCGCATCTTGTCATCTATTTTTCTAGGTATCTGAGTAATCTAACTCGGATCCTCAAGGATCAAGCTTCGTTCTTAGGTATTGGGTCAATCTAACCCTAATTCTTGAAAGTTATGCTTCGTTCTAAAGATGGCTCTCAAAAGCTCTTTAGACCATTATCTAGGCAACCTAACCTAGATCTTGGAAGGCTAATCTTCATATTGGGGCAATCTAACCCTGATTCTAGAGACAGTCCTAGATCTTCATCAGCTATCAGTGGACATTGGGGCAATCTAACCCCAATTCTGATCTTCTCTCAGATGATTCTTCTTCTCAATCTGATCGGTGTCTTGGCAACCTAGCCTAGACTTCTGAAATCTCCATCTTCACATCAGACTATTCTTTGAATCAATGCACTGCTTGCACATCAATTCAAAGAGGGGCAAAATGTAACAACCCAAAATTAGCATCTTATAATCCTAATCAATTTTGGTGCGTTCCTTCAATTTCTCATCATCAAAGTCCTATTGTACTAGGCAAATTCTCCTCCTAATTGACTTTAATTGACTTAGTCTCAAATGCAAAAAACCTAAATTTGCATAAATTTTACACTATATTTAATTCCTAAATTATCAAGGTTTATTAGCTAAAAATCCCTATGATTAATTAATTTAATTCTAAAAGTCCTAAGTTCTTTTAAATTAAATCAATTCCACCCCCTTTAGCTAATACACATCAAAAGGAATTAAAAGAATTATTTACTTAGTTGAGTGAATTATCCTAAAAAAGAATTCCATAATTCCATATGAAAGGTCACTCATGTAGCAATAATCCACTCTTTTAATTAAATAATTCATGTTTTTTTGTCTCAATCTCCATTCCATAAAAATGAAGAGGCAACTGTTTCTTTTCAAGAAACTCTTCACCCTCTTTCCATGGTTTTTCTATATATTGGACATCTTTTTCTTCATTTGAGATGATGAATTGGAGAGCATCAAAATTATAGTTAAATTTGTATTGAATTTCATGCTTTTTAGCTTTGTTGCATAATTAGATTAATTTCATTTGGATTAAGTAATATGTTGATTCTTAATATAGTTTGCTTACATATTTAGTATCTTAATTTCATCATCTTTTCAAGCAATTCTAGATCAATATGCACTTCAATTCTAGATTAATGACATTTACTTTCTAGATTAATTGCATTTTCTTTCATAGATTAATGGCAATTTTCTTATCTTTCATGCTTTAGAAATCCTCTATTTTAGCGATGTTCAAGGTTGTTGGCTCTTGTTCTGAGAGTAAATTTGACATCCCCAACTAATTAGGAGGCAACAAGTCACTTCAATCAAATCTGCAAAATGAACAATTCATCTTCATCTTTGTGAATTGAATGATTGAGTAAGGACTATGTTGGGTTTGTGCCTGATTTAGAGGTCACATTCAAGTACAGAACAATAATAGTCATGATGATATGGATGAAGAGGATGATCAATAGCATGATCAATGAAATGTATGCAGTCAAGGTATGATCAATGTCATGTATGAGGTATTGATTTATTCATAGAAATTTGTTTGACTAGTATATTTTTATAATTAAGTTATTATCTTGAACTCTAATGTCATGGAGTATATTTTTCATCATGCAAATTTTGTCTTCTATGTAATTTGTAGCTTACATATCATTTAATTTTTGGCTAACTTAAGATAAATGATTTACATATGCAGAAAATTAAACACCTTTGACATGATTTACATATGCAGAAAATTCCGTTGTTGATTGCTAAGAATTACTAATCTTTGTCACAGGGCGACATGGATCAACCACAAGACACAGGCAGGGATGTTCCTCACACACCTTCTTTATCAAAATCAAACCTTAATTAGTGTAATTCTACAAATTATATAGAAAAAAATCTCATATTATTATGTTCTTTGATTTATAGCTTTGGAATCATTTTGATAGAATTTTCCTGATATTGATGTCACAACTTGATACTTATTGATAGGGAAAAGCACAAATGACAGCAGATCAATTGCGATCTAAAATTGAGGCACAATTTTTAGATGACATCACATGTAGCTCTAACCCTGCCTTCATGGCTACTCAAATTAAAAATAAATATACTAAAGAAATTATTAACCTTGTGATGATTCCAAACAAAACTGAGGAGACAAAGGCACTCAAAGATGAATTGATACGTAGGATCAATTGTATGAATGTAAGCAGTAATTAATCTTAAGCAATAATTAAAGTTCAATAGAT
The DNA here is from genome assembly GCA_018584345.1 of Thuja plicata. Classification (NCBI taxonomy): domain Eukaryota; kingdom Viridiplantae; phylum Streptophyta; class Pinopsida; order Cupressales; family Cupressaceae; genus Thuja; species Thuja plicata. The sequence continues at coordinate 416,376 of MU226893.1, forward strand.
GTTTATATTTTATACTATCTTATGGATCATGATCTAAAACATGATGTGTTCTTCTTATAGGATTTTTTGACACCTATGAATCATGGTCAATATGGTGAGGGTTGTAGCGCACAACCTTCATGTAAATAATCCTTAAACCTTTAACCATTCATTTAACCTTCGTATGCATTATTGACTCGACTCATGTTTGGGATGCTTCTAGTACCTCATTTAATATTTATCCATTGCAAATTTCTTTGCTAACAATGTATTCTTCAGCTCATGATGAAGTGCATACGCCTCCTTCGATCAACAATTTGATATTGTTTATTGCATTGTCCACAACAAGGAGCTTGCAAAAATCTTCCTGTATACAAGCTACAACTGGTAAAACCTTATTTTACTATATTTTTTTATGTGCTAATCATGCATTGATTATTTTTCTTGTGTTAATTTTATACACATGGACCTATTTTGTGCACTAATAGATACACAACCTACACCTGGTACAAGAACAGAGACAAGTAGTAGTGAAGCTCAACCATTTCCTGGATCAGCCCATGTTACTAGTACTGGTACGTTTGTGGGGTCATTTTTGTTGAACAAGAAAAATATGATTCCGTTAAAAGTACCAAAGCTTCCAGGTGCTTTAAAACTATTATTATTTATAGTGTAATTGTAGTTTACTTATACATAACTCATTTTGGACTGATAATCCCATGATGTTTTTGTAGGAAATGATATTTTTTATGAAACTCTTTTTGAAATTACATTAAAGCTATTTGGGCCCACCATACATAAAAGGTGTACATGCTGGAAACCTACCTGTTGGGAGCATGCTCAGACATGCAAACATTAGAGAAATACAATCAATAAGTTACACTAACATGTCTAAAGCATGCTACAAAAATAAGAAACTCCATCATGACCTCCAATGAGTTGAACAAGGGTACCCAAGACCTTGTTGATTTTCTCTTAGAGAGGTGTGTGGGTGTGCTCTCCCAACACAATATACTAATTCCACTATGATTGATTGGTGGATGAAACTAGAATGCAAACTAATGGATGGATGAAGAACTCAAGAACTTGTGTCAAGCTACTCATCATATGTATGAAAAGGATGCAAACTATACTAAGAATGATATGAAAGATCTAATGGAAGGAAACTAAATTCATTCCATTAATCCTGACATGTAATATCTAGATTCAACTATAAACTAAAGCATGAACATGAACAATTAACTAAGAATTCTAAAGCTATTTTAACATGATAACAATGCATAAAAATGGAGATGATTTTCTCTTGACAATGGCCTCTATTTATAGATTTTTTGGAGGAGAAAGAGGGCTTGGATGAGGTGGAGCTCATGTGGCATCCACATAGGTGCCACATGAGGGACACATAAGCCATGCAAGAGGCCCAATTTTCTCACAAATGTGTGAGCAACTTTGGATGTGATGGGTCAAAGTGTACTTAAAATACACATGTGAAGGATCTTATAAGAGGTGTAAGAGTGTGTAAGAGTTTTGGTCCAATGAAATACTTTTAGAAAGTGTAAGAAAGTGTCATCAAGGTTGTAAGAAACCTCGTTGGCAAAAAATTGGCATGATTTGAAAAAGTCAATTTTGGAAATTTGCTCACAAGTGTGAGCAAATATTTAGGACTAATATGTGTAAGAATGAAGAAATTAGCCTAATTAAGCTTAGTTAATTAGTAAACAGGTCTATTTGGTGAGAGTGATGTGAGGTAGGGTAGGATCTAGGTTTAAATTAGTTTAATCCAAATTAGATTTAGATTAATTGTGGTTTAGTAGAATTAAGACATGTGTAGGAATAAATAAATTATAAATTTATTTAAAAGGGGTAAATGAAGGAAATGTATATAAATAAGATGTAATATATTAAAAAGGGAAATAATATTTAAATTAAGATTTAAATATTATGAAGGTGAATCATATTTAATTAAATTAATTAATTCAATAAATAGAAGAATATAACAAATATAATTAATTAAAATTAACTATAATGTTATGAGAATATTAATTAAATTAATATAAGGATGATTTTGGATGTCTATATTTTGCCCCTCTTTGATGCGGCGTCAAAAGTGGCGTCGCATCAAAGAAAATAAAATAAGATGCC